>PVHY01006313.1:0-75441 GCA_004024945.1 Uropsilus gracilis
AAAGGAAAGGAAAGGAAAGGAAAGGAAAGGAAAGGAAAGGAAAGGAAAGGAAAGGAAAGGAAAGGAAAGAAGATTACCTGTCCACAGAGCCCCACGTCCAGGGCGCCAGCTGCTACGGACCGGTAGTGCAAGAAAGACCGCTAAGTGCAGGCTTCAGGTAGACAGGAAAACTCAGGCAGGCGAATGATGATTACAGACACGAATTTAGTGAGCAATGACTCTGCTGGTTTATTGTAGGTTTGCAGGCCACTTTTTATGTTGTTTAAACGAGCTATTTCATGAGGAGGGGCATCTTGTGAGTAGTGGGTGCATTATCTCAGTGAGAGGCAGAAATGACTGCGTGAGTGCAATTATCATTGAGCACGTGAGGGCAATATTGCGAAAGACAGAAATCAATATCTTAAGAGAAAATAGATTATCATTAGATATTACTAAACATTCCTAATCAATCATTTTAGTGAATCAGGATAATAAAAGTTGGTTACAAGTCACCCAAGGTTAGTCCTTGACTGTAAAGCTTATCTGGTTCTCTTTGCCTTGAGCTCTTTCTAGTATTTCAATGACTTTTCACAGAGAATTTAATTTAGGTAAAGAATCTGACGACAGGGCTCCTATATTTTCTTAATAATGATGCAGTTCATGACTTCAGCACTCTTATACCTGGGGTCCGGAGAGCTACGCCCCTAGGGGTCCCCTGATTCTTCAGGTCAGCTCCCAGTTTGTTCCTCCTGCGGGGGGCGGAGAGCTTAACTTGCAAAGGATTTAGATTACAAGTTTCTTATCTCTGAGATGAGCTCCCATAGACAAAAACTACATTGAGCGTGTTATGCCGAATGACAGAACACTGTGGGGTTGTGGAGACTGTGTGTTCCAAGTTTGCTTCCATTTAAATCATGGAGTCCCTACTTCCCTAGTCTTTGAGATTCCTCTCAGTCCCACTGAGTCCTGTGACCACACCAAGGAAGAACCTTGCATGACTACCCACTGTGGAAGAGGTGTACCACATTAATACAGCAGGCAAATGTGTTTGGGGTTCTTAAAAGTTGTTTACTTACCTTAACATGCTCACCCAATTTTCTTTCCCGTGTTCTTATCATATGGTTATTGATAATTCTAGGACCTGGAGTGAATCCTTACTCCCACTCCCCATAGTCTCTAGTCTCCTAAAATCCTGTATTTCAAAGTTCAGCTCTACTCTCACCTTCTTCACAAAAATTTCCAAAATCACTAGCCAATAATAGGTGCCCATTTTAGGAAAATCTCAGTTTTCTCCCATCACCACAGAAAAACTTACATTAGGTGTTACAATGATTTATTGTTATGTACATTTTGTACCTCTGGCTAAATGGATATAATTCTTTCTCCCCAGCCTCAGAAAGCATACTGAAATGTGGATAAGAATGTCTTTATTTTCCTTATAATCTGCTCTAATTTATTTAATAAAGCTAAATAATCTGCAGAATTTTCTCTACCATTAACATCAAATTAACTTGTGATACTTCTCTGGTCTAAATCACTCATTTGGCACTAAGCACAACTGTATTATTACATCACTTTTATGTTGTAATAATATTTTATGACAAGATATGCTCTGTCTTCCTAACTAGATTAAAAACACTATTTAAATGAAGGACCTTTATACACATACACACACTAATATGCACACACATATATAGTCCTATACATATTTTGAACACTCCCTGTTGAGATATATGCCAATAAGAGCACAAAACACTATTAGAACAGAGGGAGAGAAAACCAGACTTGAAAACATAGGGTTCAAGCTTTGGTGCTAGCTCTGAGATTTTGCACTAAAAAGTTATTTACTTATCCCTTGAGCTCCTCTGGTACAATGGGGAAAAAAACACTGAATGAAGAGAGTAAGAGCTTTGGGGAAGCAAAACTCACAGTCTTAATCAGTGGGTCTCAAAGATGGGGAAGGATATCACTTTTTATGAAAATACACAGCTCTTACCCTTACTTTTTCTCACTCATCAGTCTACCCTACGATGGAACTCAGCAAGAAAGACACATTTGGAAACCCTTCTCCTGGTGGGAACCTCTACAGATTCTGCGTAGTTACCACTAATAGCTCTTGTAGTCAATGTAGTTACCGCTAATAGCTTTTGTGGTTGCAGAGAGAAGCGTAATTTTCTATATCTCCATGATTATTCCTATTACTGAAAGCTACTTTTATTAATGGAACCCAATTACTGATTTCATCTCCAGAAGCCTGGAGAAGGAAAGAGATTTATAGATGTCCTAAATTCTCTACAATCTGCTTATAAAACCCAGTTTAAGTTCTAACCATATGTTCATCTCCTTCAATGCTTTTCTCCTTACACATTCAACTCATAAAAGTCCTTACATTGATAGGAACTCAAATGATGCCTGGAGGATGGCATGACACATGCTTGTTGCACAACCTCCAGTTGCATAGAGGGCTGCTCTTCCTGTGATAATTCTCACCAGCTTCAGTTCCCCGTCTATCATATAGGGATCTTTTCTTATAAGACTTTGATGAGGATTCTGCTTTGAAAAGTATAAGGACAGGAGTGGGAGGAGGAAACCAACATTCATACATCTGTGAGTTATTCTACTTTCTTATCCTGCTTCATGTCGAAAGTCCTGGCAGTTTCTCCCAAGTTCGTGTATTTCTTTTCCAACTCCCCATCATTCCTTCTGTCCAAGTGACTGTCATAAAAGCCTCTGGACTAATCTTGCAGTTCTCAATTTTGTCTCTTTTAACATGTTTTCTTTTCTTTTTTTATTCTAGGTCTCGCTATTTTTGCCCATGGAACCGCAGGCTCACATTGCCCGGGGTACCACGGACTCAAGCAATCCTCAGCCTCAGCTTCCTAAGTAGCTGGGATTATAGGCGCTCACCACCATGCCCAGCTATTTTTTTTTTTTTTTTGGAACTAAGTCTCCCTACGTTGCCCTGAGCGGCACTCGAACCGCGATCCCTGGCCCTCGCCGAAGCTTCCTAGGCTGCCGCTTACGGGCATGCACCACCATGCCCAGCCTTTTAAACAGATTTTTCTAGAGAGAAACCTTGAAATGCAAATCTGAAACTCTCCTCCCCAAAACCCTCAAGCAATTTTCCATTTATATCTAGCATAGCAGGATACACCAGAAAGATGCTTAATAAGTACTTTCGGAGTGACCTGTATACATCTTGGTTCTTTCCAGGGTATTGGAGGAAACCCTGTAATTAAATCCAACTCTGGCTCTCTCTTAACTTTTAGAAGTCTCTTATGAAAAGGGAAGAGGATAAAACCTTAGGGAGGTTGTTAGTAATTTGGCATTTTTGAGTCAGGTGGGAGGTTTAATTGCTCACTAAAGACAGCAAAATGAGCTCCAGGGTTTGGCAAGAACAAAGCTACTGTTAATAAAGTGCCCTCACATTTGTTTAGCCTTTATAGGTTACAAAGTGCTTTTCTATCTCTCATCTCACTTGAGCTCACAGCCAGCAACCTTGTTAGACAGGTGTTATTAAACTTAATTTTACAGAAGCAGAAGCTAATTAGATGCCTTATGTGACAAGCCCAAAGTCATACAACTAGGAAATGACAAAACAAGGGCTAGTACCAAGATATTCCTAGCTAAGTTAATCAAGGATTTTTCAAAACAAGAAATACACTTAAAATAGTTTAAGTTGACATATAGCTGGCATATAGAAGACATTCTATTTATCTTCTCAGTATCTGTTCTCTTCTGTTTGGTATTTCCTTAAGTGTTATTCATTATCTTGCTCTCCCCTTCCATTTCTACTTTGGGGCACATGCGATTTGGGGGAAACTTAATCCCCCCCCCAAAGGAAGAGCTCATGGCTCACATTTACACTAATCATCATAAACCCACCTCCTGGCCACTGTTATTGATTCAAGGATGACCATGTGACACTATTTGAACCAAGGAGAAGTAGAAAAGTTTTCAAGAAAAGAATTTGCTAAATTTTATGAGATTATATGGAAGCACCATCAGTCTTTTGATGTGATTAGAATGGACACAACTATCTTTTAACAACCGTGTGGAAAAAGAACACAGAATGAAATTCACACTTTGATGGAAAATGGGGCCTTTGATGATGCTGTAAAGCAACTAGATTAAGTAATTCTGAAGCACAACCAATATCTGGACTTTGAAGTTTTATAAGCCATGAGCTAACCTGATAAATAAACTTTATAGCAAATAAGGAAAACTTAATTCAAATTGATCTTGACATTAATGGGCTTCCTATTGCTCCATGGCCTGCTCGCTGTGGAGTATACTAAGGGAACCGAAGGCATTAAAGCCAGAGCTGAAACAACTAAAACTTCAGAGACTGGAATTCAAATCTTCTTGGCACCAGGAAGACGGAAAATTTCAAGACTATTTATTGTATGAGTCAATAACATTCTCAAAATGACAAAACTACAGAGTGAAGAAAAAATTAGTGGTTTGCCAGCAGCATGACAAGGGTGGAGAGGCAAAAATAAAGGGATATTAGGGAGTACTTTATGTGCAGATGGAACATTTTTGTATCTTGAATGTGGTGGCTACAGAAATATACACACAGTATAAAACTGCATAGAACCACACACACACAAATACACACAAACAACTAAGAAGTTATAGAATTAAAACCCTATTGGGACAGACATAAAATTATCAATGAACTAGAAAAGAGAGACCAGTTATGGTGTCCAAAAACACACAGAAATTAAGTACTTGACATTTCAGTGACAAACAAAAAGATGATTTAATAAATACTGTCCTCCAAAATAGATCAGTTATATACATGAAGAAACTAAAATAATGTGCTAGGTGAAAAATCAGATACCTTTTCTTAAAATAATCAAGGAGACACTTACAAAATATAAAATAAAATCTTATATAGATGTTCATAAAAATTTAAAACAATAAAGTCAAAAGATAAATGATAGGCTGGAAGAAATATTTTCAGCATATACATGACATACAAAAAACTGATTTCCATAATATACAGACTTCTTACAATAAAGGACAATCAGCAAGAAAAGGAAAAAGACATGAACAAAAGTTACTAATAATAAAATTAAAAATGGCCACAAGACATATAAGTGATGGGCAATTTCAATCACAATTTTAAAAACACAAATTAAAATTTAAAATTTTTTATAAAGCTTGATAATAAACTCTATTGGCCAAAGTTTAAGAGGGAAATGAGTTCATTGATCTTAGGAAGTCAGAAATCTTAAAGCATACAGGAAATTACCATTTTGCTCATATGTTTTTTCACTCAGCAACTTGCAGTATTTAGTATCTACCTGTACTAGGCATTATTGGTGCTGAAAATGCAGCAATAAACAAAATAGATAAAAATTCTTTCCCTCATGAAGTTCCTGTTCATTCACCTAAGGAATAAAAAGACATTCTGAGAGCAAGGTTTGGACAAAGAAAAGAGTGAGATGGGAAAGACAGGATAAATTTTCCCTATTTCACATCTCTACATATGATCACTTTCCTCTGGCAATATGCTACCAATCTCCACCAAGATTCATCTCAAATGAATCCTACCTCCTCTATAACTACTTTCCACTGAATACTTTATATAAAACAGTATATAAGGTAGAATTATTTTTCACATTTCCTGCAGTGTATACAATTGTGCCTTGAACATAACAGATATTCAGTAAATGATTAAGTAAATTTTTTCAAAGGCAACATGTAAAAGATGTAAGTAGTCAGGATGTTATAAGAGAAAGCAGGTGGCTTGAAGGAAGAAGGTAGAAGGACAGATGACCAGGTTGTTGCTCCAAGATGCAAAAATACCTCAATAAATAACAATGTGCAATTAATTGAATAATTAATACTGTCTCAGCAAGTAGGAACTCATTTATAGTAGGCCATAATATAACTAAAGTAAATATGGAAATACCATGAAATAAAGGCAATCTAACATATATTTTTGGATATTTCAAAACAAAATATTAATTGGGAAGGCCATTAACACAATGAAATATTTAATTCATAGCTAAATAAAAATAGTATGGGGTCAATGAAGGTGTTTCATCTCTATTAATTTAATTGACCAAAACGCCTTTGAAGTACAAGCTATTCGGTTGTTTTAAAATAAAATGTCCCCCTTCCAAGTCATCATGACAAGGCCAGAACACAACATCCTTGAAAATTCACTTCTTTTGTGTATACTTGCAATTCAAGCATACAATAAAGAGAGATTACAAAACATTCAGAAATTAAAACTAAGAATAAGTGACAAAAACCATAGTAAGAAGCCAGGATTATACTGCTCAGATGACATGTTGTTGAGAGGCTTAACAAATACAGTTTTCAAAGGTTACACATCACCAGCCAATGGAAGGATAGGGAAATAAAAGAAAGAACTCAAAAAGCCAGATTTCAAATAAATGTGACATAATACAAGCCAGTGATTCACTAGGAAACAGTTTCTGGGGGTCAAATGATTCATCATCAATTTTAAGCAGTAAAGTTTTTTTTGCTTTGTTTTGTCTTGTTTTTAATAACCTTATAATAGCTTTTATTTGATAGTTTAGAAAAACACTTCATCATTCAGAATTATCAGCTTTTTTAGAGATTTCAATGCCATTTGTTTTCTATGAGGAATAACTTGTATATGAACTGCATTTTGTTTATTTGTTTGTTTGTTTTTATTACAACGTTTATTCTGGTTGACAATTTAGGCCATAGACATGTACATGAAAATTCCATAAAAGGGATGAGTATGTGGGGGGTTAGGAGGGGTGGAGATGGGAGGGAGTGGTCAGGGAGGGAAGGTGGTGGGTGGTCCCCAGGGAATACAAAGATGTGAAACATATATATAAAAAAATTAATTAATTAAGAAAAAAAAGGAATCAGTACAATTTCCATGTTGGGGAGAAGCAGCTCTCCTGCCTGCCTGGCACTATTAAGCAGTAAAGTTTTTTAATTCTTATTTTGGGAGACAAGTATACTGTTATACTCCTGCTTGGAATCAATATTACAGTAGATAAAACAAAGTATTTTAATATAAAATATTTAATAAAAAATGATGGACTAGTTCTGTATCTGATGGATAGTAGCAACCAGAATCAAAGTCCTGAAATTGACCCTCTGGCAGCTGGAACCCAAGAGGAACTGGACACATGAACTGCCAAGAGGGGCATCCTGTGTGAGGACCAGGTTTGACCAATATGTTCCAAATGAGCTCCGTTCCAACTCAGGAACAATGGTCCTCTTTAAGTTAGGTTTAGTTTGCCAGTTCCTAGAGCCTATGTCTAGGGTTGCCATAGGAGACAATGTTCCCCAAAACTCCCTGACTGCTCCATAAGCTGGGACTCACTAGCTTCTGCACTGTGGAAAGGAAATGGCAAGGCCAGCTGCTATTCTGCCACTGTGTCACTTCCCCTAAGATCAAGATAGAATCAATCATACATCATGTCTATTTTACCTACAAAACAACATGTCAGCAGAGACACATCCATAGAGCCCTTAGTGTTCACTGTTCCTAGACCTGAACACATGTTTCTACCCCTGTTCCAACTCTTCTTCCTACTCTCAGCCTAGCAGTCTCAACAACCTAGCCTCCTGCTGAGCTCTCCAGGTTATCTGGTAGCCAAAAAACAGAAGCAAAGAAATATAGGAAAGCCAGATACAAAATACGGGATGTCACCAGGTAAATGACTGAGTCCATTTCCTTTCTTTCATCTTGCCTGAATGTAATAAATAAACTACAATATTTGTGGTTAATTCTGTTTAACTTGATTAAAGAAAAGAGTGAAAACTGGCTCAACCTGTTTTAATGAGGTTTGTTGCCAACATTTAGGGCTACTTGCTTTAATTGCCTTGGGTTTTAAAAGACCTCACAAAAATACTATAAAAGTAATTGACAAATTGTGAAATTTCACTCACTTCAAACAATAGTCCATTTCTTTTATTTTTATTTTTAGACTTCGTAAAACATTATTGGTCCCCTTGGGAAAGCCCCCTGACACCCTCCCTCCCCCACCTCCAGTTGCTCCACCTCCTTTCTCACTTCTGTTTCTTAGTTCATGTTTAGCCCTTTGTTTCCTTTCTTTTCTGGAGTAATGTCCTTTTCCTAAGTGAGGATCTGCATTCTTGGGACATGGTAGACCATGCTGCTTTGTTTTTTAGCCTTAAGTTCTCATTTGCAGCCAGTCTGAGTTCGTTTGGCATCTATTAGTGCCTCCTCCTTGTAGCTGGCTATCTCCTCTACTCTGTTTTCTGTCCCATTTTGCTGCATTTTCTCCTGTGGTTCAGGCCTTTGTCTTAGGGAACCTGACTCCCAAGCCTTTGCTGGTAGAGAAGTTCCTTGATGGGGACAGTCATCAACAGATGGTTGGTCTGATTGGTTGCCTCGGTCTCGGTTTGCAGCTCTGCCATGAGGCTACTGTCATATTTCTGTGGCCTTCCTCCCCTTGTGGAAAAGAGGCATGCCTTGCTCTTGCTGACGGCACCTCTAAACTGGGATTTTGGCTCCCAGGCCCCAGTGATGTTGTAGGTGTAATTCTGTGTTAGTCTCTATAACTGGCCTCACAGTCCTGTGATTGGAGGTTCTCTCCATGCTCTTTTTGGATTCTGCCTAGGAGATGTGTGAGTTCAGCCTTTATTCATACCCATCAACTCTTCTGTATCTGCAGTTGGGTTGGACTATTAGTGTTTTCTTTATTCCTGATGAGAACTGGCTGGAGTGGAAAATAAGCCAGAGGGGGTCAGTTGTCTGCTGCCCCCTTATCCCCAGCCCTCTTCCTACCTCCAACTGCCCATGCCCCAGTAGGGTTCAGGCCCACATACTGCCCAAGTACTGGTATGCCACAATCACCTTGGGGCAGCCCCATTCCCTCCCAAGTCTTAGCCAGAAAGAGCAGAGAAAGTCCAGCATATACTGGAAGGAGCAGGTGCCAACCAGAGCATGGTGACTGCCCAGCTTAGGCTGCTCAGCCCTGTGGGTAGTATCCCATTTATTAATAAAGAATGCTTTTACTAAAAGCAAATCTTTTGTAGAGCTCCTTCTTGTTTGTTTTTCCTTCTTTGAGATTAAACATAAAACGATCCCCTCAAGTATCCCATGAGCACATGTCATAGGGAGACTGAAATGCTTTTCAGAGAGACTACTTAACCTTTAATAAGAGAATAGCAAGATTAATGCAAGCCTACATGTATTTATGACAAAGCAACAAATTCCAATTCAGGGAGAAAGGTTCAGGTCTGAACCCAAAAATTGTCTTCAAGAGGAACCCAGGCCTGGGGATTATTAGAGGGAAAAGGAGGATAAAGTGAGTCACAAGATAAAAATAGTCAAGTGGAGGGATCCAAAAGTAAAAGGAGGTAAAAGTTCTTTATTAGTCTTTCAAACAGGTTATTCTCATTCCAGTAGGATTCTTAGAATGAGACAGTCTGACCTAGTCTAAGGGGTCAGATCCAGTTGAGGAAGACAGTAAAAGAAATTTCTTCACTGATTTTCTCTGGCCCTGTTTTAATATGACTCCATATTAATTTCACTTTTTTATGCCAACAATTTGAACAGTTACATCACAAAGCCAAGCTGCTTTGTTTTACTAACTGCTCCAATATAAAGATTCATGCACTAAAAAATAAAAATAAGAACATCAACCATCTCTGTTAACACATCCTTCTCTTGAGGTTCCTGTAGTACATGTATGGTGTTTGGATGCCCTCCCCAGGAATTTTGATGCCACAGTGCATTCAAGAGGTTTTTTTACCCTTTAGTTTTATTAAAAGCAACATTAGCCCAGTTTCCTGCTTTCAGCTATAGACACAGTCACAGTTTTTCTGAATTTTCACTGGGTTAACAGTAGCTACTTTTTATTTTCTATTTTTTTTGTTTCAGTAAGTATTTTTATTTAATTTTTTTCTTACATTATTTTAACCCCCACAGTTCTCCTGTCACCTCATCACCTGTGATATATCACCGTCTTCCCTTAAGTTCACCCCTCACCTCTTTTGTCCCCTCCCTCTCTCTCCTTTGCTCTACATTTCATCTATGTTCAGCTTGCTAGTTTTGATATTTCTTGTCCTTTACTCCATCTGTCTATAGTCCACATATAAGTGGCACCATCCAGAATTTATCTTTTTTTAAATTAATTTATTTCTATTCTTTAAATCACAACTTTGGTAAGTGGTTTTTGGGATACCTCCCTCTCCCTCTGATGCCCCCTCATTCACTCTAACCCCTATCTTTGTTGTTTGCTAGTCTGTGTTAAGTCCATCAGTATCTTTCCTATGGCAGTGTCCTTTCACTGGGTGAGGGACTGTGTTCTTGGGACCAAGTGAATCCTGCTGGTAGGTTTTCAGTGTTAACCTTGTGTTGGGCAGTCAGTCTATATTTATTTGTAGTCTGTCCATGTTTTCTCATTGCCGGCTGCCATCTGCACTCCCTTCTCTGTTGTTCTGCTGTTTTGCCTTATTGTTCTGGCATCAAGTTTAGGGGGTCTCCCCGAAGCCCGACACCAGACCCATAAGGAAAAGCAGCAAAGCAAAGGCGAGGGGATTGGATTGGAGAGGAAGGCCTGCAGCAAGAAAACATGGACAGATCACAAACGAATATAACCTGGCCACCCAACACAATCTTAAGACTGAAAATCTAACACCAAGGGGTGCCGGGACCCAACAACGCAATCCCTCACCCAGAGAAAAGACACTAACATAGGAAAGAGATTAATGGACTCAGCACAGCTAATAAATAACAAAGAGTGGGGTGTGAGAGAATGGAGGGAGCACTGGAGGGAGGAGGGAGGGGGGGAAATATATAACAGAGTGGTTGTAACCCAAAGAACAAAATAAAACTACAAAAAAAAAAAAGTTTAGGGGGTCTCACCCCCAGCCATTGTTGGTGAAGAAGTCTCCCCATGGATTCAGGCAACTGTGAATGGTCATTGTAGGTCATCTCCTCTGCCTCGGTTTGCAGCTTTGCTGTGGGGTCAATGCCCCCACTCTTTGGCCTTCCTCACCTCTCCCATGGGGTGGGAGGGGCACCTTGTTCTCCCAGAAGGCATCTCCAAAATGAGGTCTTGGCTCTTTGAGACCTGGTGAGTGCATAGGTGCGCTTCATGACATCGTTTTTTCTACAGTTGTTTCTCCGGTCTCACATGTACTGGTTCTCTCCATAGTCCATCTCCTGTGTCCAACTCAGGCTTGTTAGCTGGATTTTACCTGGTCCCTCACTCATTCTACGATGCAGTTTGCATTATTTGTTCTTCCTCCTCCTGAAGATTAACTGGGGTGAGAGTGAAGTGGAAGGGACATCCCCACTCCTCCCCCCGCCCACACCTCCATATCCTTCTGTGTGGGGGTGGGGCACAGACAGCTGGGCTTGTGTCCCCAGCTCCAGCTAGGGTCTGGGGGAAATATGCCCAGGCCAATCTGGGCTGCAGATGGCTGCCCCGTGCAACCATCCGCTGATGGATGGGGCTAAAATCATCTGCTGATGGATGGGTGGGGACCCAGCCCCCACCCAGGCTCTCCAGGTGCGAGGGGCTTACCCAAGGATCATTGCCGCCCTTGCTCCCCACTGGCAAAGGAGCTCCACAACTCGGGACCCCAGGAGGGCAGACAGCCAATGAGGCTGCCTGCTGGCAGGCAGGACGCTGGGTCCTGCCCTGCCCCCACCCTGATTCTTCCCTGTGTGGGGGCCATCCCGGCTTGCCAGGCATGGGTACCCCCGCCCCCTTGGGCTAGGGGCTGGCTGAGGGAAACATGTCTCAGCCAATCTGGGCTGCGGATGGCTGCCCTGTGCAACCATCCACTGGTGGATGGGGTTAAATCCCCACCCAGGCCCTCCCAGGCTCCCCAGGTATGAGGGGCTTACCCAGGAGTCCTTGCCACCCTTGTTCCCCACTGGGAAAAGAGCTCCGGTGTCCCAGGACCCTGGGCGGGCAGACACCCCTTGAGGCTGCTTGCTGGCAGGCAGGGCTTGGGGCCCCGCTCAGCCCCCATGTAGGTTCCTTCCTGCAAGGGGGCTGGCCTGGATGGCTAGGCATGCGTCCCCAGGCCCCCTGGAGCTTGAGCTGGGGGCTGAAGGAAAATGCCTTGGCCGATCCAGGCTGCAGATGGCTGCCCTGTGCAACCATCTGCTGGTGGGTGGGGTTTTCACCCCACCCAGACCCTCCAGGCCCGAGGGGCCAACTCAGGGGTCATTGCTGCCTTAGCTCCTCCCAGCGAAGGAGCTCCAACGGCCGGGGATCCATGAGGCTGTCTGCTGACCGGCAAGGCTTAGAACCAGCCCAGCCCCCATGCTGGTTCCTCCAGTGTGGGGTGGTGCCCAGATTGCCTGGCATGCATCCCCAACCCCCCACCCCACCCCCATAGGGTCTGGAGAAACATGCCTCAGCCAATCCAGGCTGCAGATGGCAAACATGTGGGCAGGGTGCCCTCTGTTTCCGGGTTCCATTTAAGGGGTCCCTGGACCCTGGCGCTGCCTGTAGGTCAGAGACACGGCGGGTGACACCCTACCTCCCACCCCTTCCCCTGAGTCCGAGGAGGGAGGCATGGGAGATCAGGGCATCCAGAGAAATGGGTGGCCTAGCTCCAGGTCAAGAGTCAGGCAAAAACGTGGGCAGAGTGCCCTTTGTTTCCGGGTCAACTTTAAGGAATTCCCAGACTCTGAGTTGAAAGAGGGAGGCACAGGAGGGCCAGGCATCCAAGGAAATGGGTAGCCCAGCTCCCACAACAGGAGCCAGGCAAAAACGTGGCCAAAGCGCATTCAAGAGTTTTAGTGTGGCCTCTCTATCTCTTTTGGTTGCGCTCTTTCCCCCACCCCCATCTTTTCTCCTCTCTCCTTATTATTCCCTGTCTCTAGCAGATATTGGTAGAGCTTCTCCATATGCCACTTCTTTCTTTATGTTGGCAGACCTCCACTTGAGTAGATTCCATCTTCCTGTCCAAGACTGGCACTCATGTGGAGTCATACTCCTTGCCAGGGACTGCCAAGGACCTCTGGAAAAGATTTTTTGGGCTAATAAAAAGAGGCAGATATTCCCTTTCTACCCATATGTATTTTGGGGTCTAAATATAAAGACTAGAAATGAAATAGTCCCTAAGAGGATAAGGGTGAGACACTGAGATAGCTGAGTTCTGAGACATTGAATGAATCAATCCTGATTTGGTTCCAATGCAAATCTTATGAGAACTAGTACATCCTCTATAGTAGTGAACAGTTCAATTAAGATCTACTGGTACTTGCAGCTGATACATTCTAATAAAAATTCAAGTCTCTATGCTTAGGTTGAACACCAAGAAATGAAAACAAACTACTGATTTTCTATCTAATTTGTAATAAACATATTGATAGAAATTACTATATAGAATAAAACTGACAAGTTAGCTAAACCTAACATTACACAAAGAGAACTTTGTTTTTTATAGGATCAAATCCTTTTTATAGGATTTACTTCTCAATTTTTATTGTGGAAAAATTCAAGATAATTAAAGGTATGAAAGGTAGTATAATAAAAGCCTGAGTATCAAATACTTACCTTCAAGAGTTACCAACTCAAGGTCAATTTTGTTTCATCTTTACTATCACCCAGTTTCCCTACCTCCAGAATGTTTTGAAGTAAATCTAAGATCTCATATTATTTCACTAAGAAATACTTCAGCAAGTATCTCTAAGAGTAAAACAATCTTTAAAATGTAACCAAAATAGCATTATCATACCTAAAAATTAATGATTTATCATTATTATTAAACATCCTAACAATCTTTAAATATCCTACATTGTGTTAAAATTTTGATGGTTGATTTGTTCAAATCAGTTCAAAAAGGTACATAAATTGCATTTGTTGACAGATTTGTTGTCTCTTTTAATCTATAGTTTTCCCTTGTAATTTACTGTTTCTTAAAAACTAGCTTAGAAATATTTACCCTAGAATAGACAAGCAATTGGCAGCATATTTATACAACAAAATACTTCAATTAAAAAATCATATTATTAATACACCCAACAATATGAATGAACTTCAAAAATCTATGCTGAGTGAAAAAGAAGTCCTACTTTAAAAAAGCACATCCATTTTTATGAGGTTCAAGAAGATAGCAAACTCCAGGAATAAACTAATCTACAGTCACAGATATGTAATAAACTATAGTGTTAGGGAAAATACAAGGTTGGGAGAACAGATCTGAAGTGAGTTAACAGAGGGTCTGGGAACTTTCCAAGGTCGGATACAAATGTCCCATCTTGACTTGGATGGTGGGCACAGAAATGAAAATAAAAACTATCCCAGTGGAAATCACCTAAAAGTTCACTGATGGCAGAGTAGATAAAAAAAACATGGTAGATGTATACAATGGAATATTATTCAGTTACAAAAAAGCACTAAATATTGCCATTCTGTGACATGAAAAGGCTTTGAAGGTATTGTTAGGTCAGAAATAATGTTATGTTAGATTAGAAATAAGCAAGACAGAGAAAGACAAATACCGTATGATGTGTGGATTCTAAAAGCAAACAGACAGAGATATATCCATGCTCATGGATATAGAGAACAAACTAGTTGTTATCAGAAGTAGGGGTACAGGTAAGGCTAAATGGGAGAAGAGGGTTTAAAAGTACTACTGTCCAGCTATAAAATAAAATAAATAATAATGATGATGTAATATATAGCATGGGTATTATAGTTAACAATACTGTATTGTATATTTGAAAGTTACTAAGTATATCACAAAAGTTTTCATGATAAAAAGTATCTTAAATTATTAATGGTGATGCATGTTAACTTAGTATGGTCATTATTTCACAATATATACAAATTATGTTGTACACTTGAAACTAATAGAATGTTAGTTTAATTATAACATACACATCAAATACATCATATATAATTAGAAAACTTAAATTTGGGGGGAATAATGTCCATGAAAGAAAATGCACAATGACAGAAGCTATGAAAACATTTGATATTGGCAAAAACTGTAAGATAAAACTTTGTTGTAAAATGTACAGAAAATAACTTAAAAATAACTTTAGATGTATAAAAGCAAAAGCGAATAGGTGAAAAAATAGTTTAAGGTAGAAATTCTATGATGTTATTAAGTCAGTTTGATAGAATTTATTCTGAATCTCCTTAATGAAAATTCATAATGACCTATTTTTTTTCACTGATAGATTTATTGCTTTATTAGGTATTGAGAATATGACATAAATGAGAAAAGGGTTGTTAAAGTAGAATTTGTTACTCAGAATATATGGAAGAAATTGTTTCACCAATTGAAGAATCAAAAGTCAGTAAAACCCCCCATTTTGTCTAACTCTTGACACCACTGAGTCTAGTCACAGACAGGTATGTTTAATCTAATTGTTTAGACTCACTTTGGAGAGAACAGGATGAAAACTACAGGCTATAGGCTACATTTAGTGTGCTTCATGTAAAGGTTAATGTTAGAAGATACACCATGAACTCTAACAAAGAGCTTAAAGTAGGGCTATTGGTACATTTGTTTGACTAAGCATTTAATAACTTATGGAAGATGTAGAGAATCTAGCAAATATCCAAAGCAGAGAGACATGATTAAAGGTTAGGCAAGTAGGAATGGGAGGTAATGGGCTAACCGTATTGGCAATGTTTTTTGTTTGTTTACTTTTTATTGTTTGCATTTATATATCTAAATACATACATATATTGCATCATTGTCTACCCTGATATCAGGTCAAAATGGGGAGAAGCCACCAACCAACAAGCCACATTCAAAATGCAGTTTCTGCCACCCAGGTTCCCTCAGGCCCTGCAGCAGTTGCCACTCAAAATGCAGTTTAACAAGGGGGGTTTTTAACAAAGGAATTCAACAAGGAAAACAGAACATCCTCAAAGCCACAAGTGGCCAGTTGTCTTACCGCAGTCACCATTTTCAGTCCCAAAGCTTCCAAAGACAAATGTCCATGATGGTGCCCCTTTGCCCCTCCAAATCTGAGGCAGGCACTCTGCAAACTCCAATCTTTCTCCAGCGTCTCTGCTTCTTCTCTTGCCAGTGTTCCAAGCTGCTCCACTTCTCCAAGGTGCTTCAAACGTCTCCACAATTGCTCATGCACAAATCAGCTTTCTAAATCTCTGGTCATTTCCAGGTACCAGCTCACTATGCTCACCTTGCTGTGGTGCCACACTCTACACACCAGCCACTCCTCTACCGGTCACCATGCTCCTTCCACCACCAGCTCACTCTTTCAGGGGGCTCTGCCCAGCCTGGTCACTCGGGTTACTCTACCCATCTTCCATTCTCATCTTCCCTCTCCCCAAAAGTCTGTCTCTATAGTCTCTGCTCCTTGCCTTTTTATCTTTCTCTTTTTTTTTCCTTTTTCTCCTAAAAGCCAAAGGCTCCAATTTACCTTTACACACCCTCTAGGTGATACATTCTCTCTTCTGAGTCTACACCCAAAATTTGCAACAAAGTGAAAGTCCCCTTACCCTGTTTACTATAGTACCTTTATCCTGTTTAGGCCATCTTTTACCTCTGTGTTTTTCAGACACAGCTAATGGCATCAGTACCTAAATTATAACACTGTCCATACTGGGGTCCTGGCTTCACCATCACCTTGCCACTCATGCACCATCTTAGTCTTTTGTGCCCCCCCCCACCCCTGTTCTCTCTCTCCTCCCCCTCTCGTTATATGCTATAGTTCTGTTGGCAGCTTTCAATTTTTCTTAAGCATTTGTTTGTTTTTCCTACATTCCCTAAACAAGTGAGAGCATCCCATTTCTTTTTCTTTCTGGCTTGTTTCCAACCCATCCATGTTGCTGCAAATGACATAAGTTTGTCTTCTTTGATTGATGCATAATATTCCATTATGTAAATATACCGCATAGTTTTCAACCATTTGTCCGTTTTGGGGCATTTGGGTTGTTTCTGTATCTTGGCAATTGTAAATAGTGCTGCAATAAACATGCAAGTACAGGTATATAATAAACTTCAGCAATTTTTTTCTCAGCAAGGTTTCCAGATATAACCAATACATGAAAACTCATCATATTTCCATATACAATGAATTATCCCAAAATGAAATCAGAAAACAACTCCATTTAAATAGCATCAAAAACATAAAACATTTCCAAGAAATGTAAAACATACTCTGAGAAATTACAAAATATTATTGAATAGTATTAAAATCTATAATTGGAAAAATTCCATAGTCATAGATCAGATGATCTTAACACTTAACATTGTTAAAATTGATAGAGGGTGCTACCCTCCCCCCCATTGTCTCCTGTTTAAGATTGCAGATTTCAAGGACAGGTATGCTAAAATGTGAGAATGACCTTAATTGGAATTTCCCTTCAGGGAGATGAAGGGAGGAGGAAGAAGTAAAATGGTTCAGGTATGGTTCCTGAAAGGCAGGAAATCAGGGTATATAAAGGGTGTGGAAACAAAGAGTGGGATTCCAATATGGAGATCCCAGAGAGAGAGATTCAGTGGAGGAGAGATTGGAATCGGTCATTTTGTAGGGTAAAGATGTGAGCCATATATGGACTTGGCCAGGTGGCCAAAGGCCTGGGGGCCTGCAGCCTTTGGCTGACCCAGGCTAGCAGCATGTATGCTGAATGCAGTTAAGAAGCTTGCAGATTTGAACTGCATGTTGGAGTTTGTTTTGCTGAGTTTGACTTGTGTCTGGAAGAGGCGTGCAAAAGTTAGGCCTGAAAAGAAAGTGAACTTTGCTGGTCTGGCACCATGGAGTTCCTGCTACCTGGAGGACAAGAGGAAGACAGCGCGCGGAAGACAAGGAGCACGCCAAGGGAGCAGCCAAAGGAACATGTCTTCACGCATCTGGAGATGAACTCTGACTGGTTGACATTGGTGATATGATCAGGACTGAGAGACTGAGGATTTTTGGACAATTTGGGGAAAGGACTTTGGACAATGCTGAGAAAGGTTTTGGACAATGTTAAAGTAATCTGAGTTTTACATACATGTTTCTTTTGTAGTAATTAGGAAATCACTTTGTTAGAAATAAATTAGTCTGCACTGGTAGTCTTGCTTTGACTTGGTATTTTGGTTGAGAAGGCTGGGGATGGTGGAAAGAACCCACAAGAGTTTAAACTGTGTTTCTAAGCTTTTCTGTTTTAGGTCTGAAAGAGGAAAAGAAAGCAGAGAGCAGCTGGCTGGCTTTTGCAAAGGTGATGAGTGAAAATGCTAATGAACAGTTTGTAGCCTGCTTTCTAGAGAGAAGCAGGCCTAGGTGTGGCTACTTATAGTTAAAGGCAATTGCTAATGGTAACTGTTTTGAGCCTGCTCTGGTAGAGAGAAGCAGGCATAGGTATATCCAGTTAAAGTTAAAGGCAATTGCTAAGGAACAGTTCAGCAGCCTGCTTCATAGGGAGAGAAGCAGGCAGATAAATGTATCTAGTTTCATTTAAAGGTAATTGCTAATGGCCTGCTTGTAGCCTGCTTAGTAGAGAGAGAAGTAGGCAGATGTGTGTTAAAATCAAAGTCAGAAAGTCTTCTTTATACCCTGTTTCAAAATGGTTGTACTACCAATCTAATCTACAGATTCAATACAATGCTGATCAAATCCAAGCAAAATTCTTTATGGAAATCAAAAAGCTGACATAGTTTACATGGACTTGCAAGAGACCTAACAGAGTCAAAACAATCTTGTAAAAGAAAACAAAGCAGGACTCATATTCTATGAATACAAAATTTAGTTCAAAGTAACAGTAACCTACCTATGTGTGTGGTAATAGCACAAGCATTGAAATACAGATTAATGGAATAGAATTAGGAGTTCAGAAATAAACCTATATGTCTAGAGTTGGCTAATTTTGATAAGAATGCCAAGTTTATCTAAGGAAAGAATAGTCTTTTCAACAAACAGTGCTGTGAAAACTGAATAGCCATATACAGAAAAATGAGGTTAAATCTCTTCTTCACATCAAATATAAAAATGAACTCAAAATGAATCAAGGATCTAAATATAAGAGCTAGAATTATAAAACTCTTAAAACAAAGGGTAAATTTCCACAATCTTATACTTGGTAAGGGAATCTTTGATATGCCATCAAAAGTATGAGCAACAAAATAAAAAAATTAATTAGACTTCATCAAAATTTAAAATGTTGTGCTGTAAAGAACACCACCAAGAATGTGAAAAGACACCCCAAAGAATAAAGGGTAATATTAAAAAAATCCAGAAGTAAAGACATTTTACAATTCAATAATAAAAAGATGAGCAAATTTTAATAATGGCAAAGTATTTGCCTAGTTTCCAAAGATGACACACAAATGGCCAATAAACTCAAAAAAATGGTCAACATCAATAGTCACCAGGAAAACATGAGTTAAAATCACTATGAGATACTCACTATTTAGGCACTAATCAAAAGTGAAACATAGTAAGTATTGGAATACTTGTGGAAAAATTGGAATTCTCATGCATTGCTGGTAAGACTATAAAATGATGCAGTCCTGATGAAAATAGTCTGGCAGTTCTTCAAGTGATTAAACATAGGCTTACAATATAACCCATCAAATTCAAGCTTGGTATATACCTAAGAAAAATTGAAACATTTTACACACAAAAGCAATATGAATATGTATAGTTACATTATTCATATAGCCAAAAGAGAAACAACTCAAATATCCATCAAAGGACAAACAGATGAACAAAATGTAGTATATTTACACACTGGAATATTATTCAACTGCAAAAGCAAATGAAATGCAGTACATGAAATATAAACTGAACCTTAAAAACATTATGCTAATTGAAAGCAGTCTGTCACAAAAGACCACATAGTACAGGATTCCAGCTACAGCAGCAATAGAGAGCAGATTAGTGGGGAAATAGAGATCAACAATGGCTTAAGGGCCTGAGGTTTCTTTTTGAGGTGTTGAAAATGTTCTAAAAGCAATTGTTGTACATATATGTAAACATAATAAAAAAGATTGAATTATACATGTTAAATGGGTTAACAGTTTAGCATATGAACTATTTTTCAGTGAAGGTGTTTTTTTACAAAGTAATATACTCATTCTCAGGCACCAATCCTGCACTTCTACAAATCTGAAAGGGAGTGCCTCTTTAGATTTTGTACCTTAGGTTCTTTGCCTCCCATCACACTCATCCCTGGTGTGATCTGTAGCCATTTCCCTTGCTGTTTACTAGTGAATCCTCTAGCCTCAGTGGTATTTTTATATACTCAGAATAAAAGTGGAAGGTTACAGAATAAAGTTAGGACACTAACTTTATTTCCTAACTTTTTTCTTAAAGAGTTCTCTGAAGCATATGACAAGTTTCTTTGTGAGCAACAATAAAATACTTTTCAGAGCAGAATGTCAGATTTCCTCATATTTTTAAATTTTAAAATAAGAGGGTGATGAGAGTGGTCCCATGCTCTGCTGGCTGTCTGCACTTCAAGGAATTCTCAGATTTAGAGGGGAAGGCCATGCAGTAGACCTAGATAGAGACTTTGGGGTTCATAACCTCAACTAAATTTCCTGGTCATAGCTAATGAATGGGATGCAATGCAAAAGTTGTCAGACTTTCCAAGACCACTACGGACCTGGATAACAGAGATCTAAGAGCTACGGATGTTTTCTGTTTCCCCAGTACCGCCCATAGTAAAGTTTAGATAGAGAGGGAGACCTGTATTATTGACAAAATGTTGATTTCTGTTACCCTGACAGAAAGAATGAGAGCATTGAGTCTCTTTAGATATTTTCGAAACATTAAAGAAATGAATATTTCTTATACACTTGAGGTTTTTCTTTAAAATCTTACCTGGAAGTAATTTCAAAGTTGCAAAACCTAAAACAGTACAAAGAATATCCATGCATTTTTCATACAGATTCACCTATTATTAAAACTTCCTACTTGCTTCCCATGTGTTTGTAGTTATAATTATATATTTACATACTTTTTTCTGAACCATTTGAGGTTAAGTTTTATATATATATATAATATCCTAAAATATTAGATTATACATAGGGACTAGAAAAGATAGTCTCTTTTATGACTACAGGTTTGCCAAATTTAACAAATAAAAATACAGGACACCTGGGAAAACTTCAACAGACATTGAAGATTCTGAGCTTTCCCTCAATAGGAAAACTATTATATTCTCTCTTCTGGACACAGACATTATTCTTGTATTTGAAGAGTTCTGGATCTCCCTGTTAACCTTCATCTCTAAACAATAAGCAGGCGACACTGGGCTAAATTTTTAGTAAACCATGTCTTTTGTGATCTTGCTGATTAAACTGAGGGCCAGATGACCCTGGGGTTGAATTAAATTTGTATTTCTTCTGTTTTATATACTTGCCCTATATAATTTCATCTCTTGAAAGTGTTGAGACTGTGAATTAAGAATTAGGAAAATCACTACTTAACAATATTAATATGCATATAAATAATCACATCTTGTTTAAAAGTAATTATGATTCAGAAGAGTTGGGGTGGGGTCTGACATTTTGTATATCTTAACCCCAAAGGATGTTGACATTCTGGTCCTATCATACTCTGAGTAGCGAGATTATGGCAACCTAAATCTCTACGGACATTTGTTTAATATATAGGTAAATTCCATCCTGATGCACTAAATCAGAATCTCCGGGGCAGTAAACAGGAACATACATTTTAAACAAACTGCTAAGGAGATATGAGAACCAACTGTGCATGGGTTTGAAATGCCCTCTACCTTTTCCTCTACTTACTACTTTTCCTTCCCTCAAAGGTGGATTTTGGACTTTCCTTCATTTGCTACTTTTATGACCAATCCAGACTCTGAATTAAGTTATCTGCAGCAAATGTTTGCTATTTTTTATCATGTGCCCCCAATTTTTTTGGAAATGAATATTGTTATATTGTAGCTTCAGTGCTACAATGCGAGTGTAAATGGACAGTGGTGAAGATAGTGAACAAAGAATTTTCCTTTCCAGAACACAATGATTATTTCCCAGGCCTTGAAGGATTAAAACATCCTGCTGACTTCAAAAAGGAAAAGACCCAACAAATCCTTTTGTACCTTCACAGTTTTGGACTTACTGTGGTAAATGGTACCTTAAAGAAATATCTTGAATTTATTATTACTATGGACCTCAAAGCACTCTACAGCCATTAAGTACTGCAGCCATGATGTAAGTATTATTGTACCTTTCTTATTAAAAAGATGACTAGGGACAGAGCTGTAAAATACTTAAAATTATAAGACCAATCCAACAATCCCAGGAGCAGTTGAGTCTGAAAGTAAGGCGTGTGACTTGAAAAAGGTGCATTCCCTACAGAGGACTGCAAAGTGTGAAGATTATTTCAAAATTCTTCTTCCTCTGTATTTCAAAGGCCACTGCTCTTTGTTTCTCTCTCACACTGCTTATGAATTCTTATGTCAAATACCGAGTCTCCACAATTTCCCTACCTTCCAGTTCATTGTAGAAAAGAACTAAGTGATGAGAGCTGAAACGTTAATACCCTGGTTCCATCACTTCTGAAAATCTTTTGAAAAGGTACGTTCATCTCGCTGAGCTTTAATTTGTAAAATAGGAGTGACTCACGCCCACCTACCTCCCGGGAAAAAGCGATAGAAAGCGATTCATAAATGATGCAGCACTAAATGGATACCAATAGTGCTCCTGACTACATCAACTGTTTAATTAATTTAATCCTAGGTCCACACAGCACAATTTAATAGGGACAGGGCGTGTCCACAGGGAACAGCCTCGAGGCATATGTTTTCCCTTAGAGGAAAAGGAGAGAAGCTCCTTGGGAGTCGTAGTCTCAGCGGCGGTCTCCTCAGGCCTCCGGAAAAGAAAAGAACTACAACTCCCGTGAGGCCGAGCGGCTACAGCCCTCCCTCCTGGCTCGTGCTACAAGCCCAAAAAACAGGGAAGGCGGGGCCTCCGCGCGCCGTAGCCCCGCAGACGGGTCGCTGAGGCGCGGCGCGCGTCCGGGCCGTGGCGGTTGATCGAGAAAACGAAAGGCGTCGGGTGTATTACAAGGATAAAACATGATGCAAAGAGCAAATTAAAAATAAAAAGAGCAGTCCCTCCAACCTCTGGCCACCCAGGCAGGCTCAAACTCGGGGGACTGCGCATCGGCCGGCGTCGGGATCGCGAACCACGGCTCGCACCTCAATTCCGGGGACTTAAATTAGCAGGGGCGGGACAGCAGCGCCGGGGGCGGAGCCTGGTGTACGAGTGCGGCGGCACTGCCGCCAAGACCCAGACATCTGGGTCTGTTGTTCTCTGGCGGCGGGGTCGCCACAGTCGCTTCGCCCAGAGACCCGGCGCTGGTCCGCTCGGAAGCGGATGGCCATATCGCCCTTCTCTCCCGCTACCTCAGAGCTGCGGCGGCAACTGGCGCGTTTGGTCTCCGATGCCCTTCAGTGAGGAGGGGGCGTCGGGATCCTGGTGAGCGCACCTCAGCCCTCTGCTCCCCAGCAACTCGGTGTCTTCACGGGCTCCCCAGACCTGCACATCCCAATCTATCTGCCATGGCTGAAAACGCGGAGGGGGACCTCAACTCCAACCTGCTCCACGCCCCCTACCGCACTGGGGACCCTCAACTAGATACGGCCATCGGGCAGTGGCTCCGTTGGGATAAGGTGGGTACCTGACGAGTCCGTGGGCTCCCGCATGTCCTCCCACACACAGTCCGCCCTTTCCCGTTCCCACCCTGTGCTCTGCAGGCTGCAGAGATGTCGCGGGCCAGGGGAGCTGGGCGTTGCCACCCACCTAAGCTGGACTGCCTCCTTGAGCCGCCTCAGTTGGGCAGAGACGTCTGCAGTCCCTTCCATTTGCAGTGCGCTAAGTGGCAACCTCCCTTCCTCTCCCCACCCTTCCTTGAAGTGCATGTCATGATTCTCAAAAAAAAAAAAAAAAAAAAAAAAAAATCATCATCGTGAATTAGTAGCCTTCATAGACGTATTTCTCCTTTCTTCTCCCTTGACTTCCTGCTCTGCAAACCTGAATGTGGTTTTTGGCACCTTCCTCGGACGTTTCTAACCGCTATCCTCTTTCATTCTGGTCTGGTGTGTTTCCACCTTCCGTCACTAGGTAGTGGCTGGTCTTTTTTCACTCCCTGTATGCTCTAGTATCTCCTTTTGCTCTTGAGAAAGCTAAGGGTTCTCTTACATCTTTCCTTCCTATACTGGGAGTTATTTTCTGGAAGTTTCTTGTTCTCTGGGTGTTTAAGGATGCTTCTGATCTAGAACTGTTTTCCCTCTACTCACCCATTCTCTATCACCCCCAAGTCATGGTGATCTCATCCTGTGCAAACATGGAATGGATCAATGAGAACCAGAATTAAAGTGCAGCCATCTCAATTGTAAAAAACGCCCCTGGTGGATCCAACACAGGAAGATGATCCAAGCCTTTGTTTTGTCCAATGCATTTGCTGAACTAATGAAGACAACATATTTTAAATTGAATTCATAATACTAAATTAAAAAATCAGTATGGTAGTATGTGAAATAATACTGTGCAAAAGAATTTCCTAAAGTAGCTTTCTGGAAAGTTTTACTTCTGTCATTCATGCATTCAGCAAAAATTTGTTGCATACTGGGTAGTGTTCCAGGGCCTGTTGGAACCAGGGAATACTACTTATGAGGAAGACAGAATGGGTACCTGCCATCAACAAGCCTTCTGTTAGCAGATAAGGAAGATCAACAAATAACCAAGTACAATGAGTTAGTAGTACTTGGTAATATACGTCTTGGGCATTCTAATTTTTTCTCTAGAGGTTTACACCACTGCATCTCAAACCTTGAACACCTGAGGTTGTGAAAATGCAGATTCTGAATAAGAGGCCTGGGGTGGGGCCTAAGATTCTGACTGGGAGTGAGCCCCCATGTGATACCACAGCTGCTGGTCCATGGATCACATTTTGAGTAGCAAGAGCCTAGAGCATTATGAATGAGATACAGAAGGGGAGAACTAACTTACTGCATTTGAATTGGTAATTCATATTTATGTTGCATTTGAAGTTGATTTGAGTAATTTACATATATCTAAATAAAGAGCAAAATCTGTGATATTCCACAGTTATAAATAAATGTAAGATGAAATGAAACTAAAGGCATTCTGCTATTTATTAAATGCCTGTTGTGACTATAGTTCTCAGTTGCAGAAGGATACAAAAGAAGTGGCAGTTCAAAGATTGATCCTTTGCTTTTAGTTCATTAGTGAGGAGGAAACCCAAAATTAAGTCATTTCACTTGACTTACAGTGAAATGATATGTGCTGCAAACTGACTATATAAATGTCTTCAGCAGGGAAAACTAGCTAAGTTACAATTAATTGAATGTTACCCTAATATAATAATAATTGTTTTTGTGTAAAACCATCTGCTTTCATTGGTATTGTCTGTCAATGAATGTGGTTGCACTTATGTTTCCCTAAAGTGAAAGGGAAACTGATGAAATTCAAAGAGACCTGTACAATTCCAGCACAATTTGATTTATTGGTAACTGTTATGTACGCCACAGCCTTTGTTCCTCCAACAATAGGAGTTTGTTTTTCATTGCCATTATTCTATCTAGGTGCCAGTATTGACTTAGACTTTTCTAATGAATCTCTTGATTGATTTTTTAAAAGATGGTTTGAATGAATTACTAATTATTAATTTTCTATGCTATGCCTAGATATGGGAATATATTGAAAGATAAAAGGATTGTAAAATGCAAATACACATAAAAAAGATAACACTAGGGTAATATTGGTGGCAATTAAATGATTTATAGGCCGTCAGTTTTTATAAGACTTCAAAAGTAAGAGTGACCTGTGGACTGGGATAGTCAATAAACACCTTATAAGAAGACAGGGTACATATTTGAAAAAATGAGAGAGAGCCTTCATGGAAAGTGAAAGAAAAATTCTTAATTTATATTTTTAAGTACCCTCTACATACAATAAACTGACTGAAAATCTGTTGGAGATACAAAAGTGAAATAGGTATGAGTCATATCTTTAAAGAATGTAGAAGGGAATATAAAACAAAAGCTTACTGATATAACAGAAGGAGTAATAAGTGCTCTAAACAAAAGAACAGATTTAAAAATTTTTGATAATTATCTAATAAAAATAAAATACTTCATTGATCCCTCTCACTGGGAGAGACTACTTTTAATTGGTAAATAAAGGTGTACCTACTATGACTGATGGTGTAGGACACGATTTGACTATGCAGAGATATAAAATAATCAAACTTAAGCATTTAATACATGTTGACAACGTACATAGTTTTTTTAGCACAGAGAAATGGAAGTTAATACCTGGTTAATACCTATTTAGTGAAAAAATGAACCTACTATATTCCACTAATTCCAAATGACTCTAGTAAGTCACACAGTAAGTTACAAATTAGAAGACAATTTGGGATAATTGGCTGTCTGCCTAGGTTACCAAAATCGTTCATTTTTCAAAACCAATTTTATGTATTTTAAATTGAGATAATATTTGGATACCCTCATCAGGTAATACCACCATAGTGCACCACCAACCAACTCACCCATAGTCCATCACCATAATCCATTGTGCTTCCTTTCTTCTTTCTTTTTACTCTCCCCTACTTTGTCCCCACCTTGGTGTTTCAGTTCTCTAGTCAGCTATCAAGGATTAGTTTTTAAGCTTGTCTTTATCTGACTCTTAATTTATTTACTTTATATTCCACATATCAGTGACACCTCCCAGTCTTTATCTTTCTCTTTCTGACTTCATTTAACATTATCCCTTCCAGCTGGATGCATCCATGTTGTCATTAAGTGGCATGAGTTTTATCCTTTTTGATTGCTGAGTAATAATCCTGTGTGCATATATACACCACATCTTCTTGATCCACTCATCTGTTCGGAAGCACTTAAGTTGTTTCCATAATTTAGCTATAGTAAATAGAACTACACCAGCATGAGAGTGTAAGTGTCCTTTAGAATTAATGTTTTTGAAATTTTTGTATAGATGCCTAGGAATGGAATTACTGGGTCAAATGGTACATCCATTTTTAATGCAGAATTGTTCCTTTTAACCTTAGTGGGATAGAATGTTTTGAAAAGTCTTCATGAAAAAAATTTGTGCTGAACTTTCATAATTAAAATGTAGACTGTCAACAAGGAAAGGAGGCTGTTCTTAAGCAGAGTTAAAAATTTTAATGTGTGTACTTAGAACACTTGTTTCTGCTTTATGTCTACAGAGATATTGTAGACACCAGGTAATAGAAGATCTTTAGTTTATCTTTAGTGATCTTAAGTAAATAAAGATGTTTGTGTTAAAAGGAAACTAGTGCAACAAGATAGGATATTTACTGGAACAACCTGGGGTACTCCTGGGGTACTATGAGTTTCTGTGTGGTAGCATTCTGTTGGTAAGTCTATCATAATCTGTGCTCTATGGCTTCTATACCTACAGACTGATTTGTTAGCCCACCTTGTCTTGGAGTGGATTCCCTTTGCTTAAAGTCATAGAAGTGGATGTCAGAATTCAGTATGCCATTTTATTAATTTACAGTACAGATATAATAGCTAAGTGGATTTGTTTCTAGTTGGGGAATTCCAGCTGCAACATAAGAATCATACTTTTAGTGATTACAAAATCAAAACCCAGGGAGTCAGATATGTGACATTAATGATTTAACAAAATCAACCTGTAATAAGTAAGCACATCCAGGTTTATGATGGCAATAGTTACTGCTGGAAATGAACAAGTCTATGGATCAAGGTTTTCCTCCTCCAGGCAATGTACATGTGACTTTTCCACATTGCTTTCTTGGACTGACTGAAGCACCCACCTTCTTCCTACTTCAGTCTTTAGGTGCTGTGTATATTCTAGCTAATTACAGGCAACTCTTCTGGCCTAGAAGCCAGGATCTCTTAACATGACAACTATTTATGATCCACTGTAAATGTTAACTTTTTAGCAGTAGTTTTATATCTAAGATATTAAGCATTGACCAAGTATGAGTGGGTGAATGATAAATGGGATGAATGGGACACAGGACAGAGCTGGTCAACCATCTATAGCAGCAGCCATTGTGTATTTACAGTGATGTGGAGGTAGGAATTAGCCATGGCATTTATAGCATTTTTAAGAAACAGTGAGTAGGGCATTCTGGTCTCAGAATGTAGCTCTCTGTTGAGAAAGAGTAAAATGTAAAGTTGAAGATAGTGTAGGTTAGGCTAGGGTTATGAAAAGACTGAAAAAAGGCCGGGCACGGTGGCTCATGCTTGTAAGCTTCAGCCTATTAAGTGGCCGGGGCTAGGGATCACGGTTCGAGTCCCGCCTGGGGCACGTAGTGAGACCTAGTTCCAAAAAAATAGCTGGGCGTGGTGGCGCGCGCCTGTAATCCCAGCTACCTGGGAAGCTGAGGCTGGGGATTGCTTGAGTCTGTGGTACCCCGGGCAATGAGAGCCTGCGGTTCCACGGGCAAAAATAGTGAGACCTAGTCTCAAAAAAAAAAAAAAAAAAGAAAAGAAAAGACTGAAAAAATTAAGACTTCAATCTAAGCCTGTGATTTTCAGACATCTGCTAATAAAAGTTTTTCCAAGGAAAATATAGCACCAGTAAAAATAAGGGGTGAGCAAATTTCCTTTTAAATCATCATTATGAGGGTGAGCCTAGAAAAATAAATAAAAACAGACTAGAAAAAATAAATAAAAATAAATCATCATTATGTGATGGAAAGTACACGATGAGGTACCTCTACAAAGTAGGTCTAATTTCATTGTATATGGACCCAGAGAAGTTGTGGAAAGTATCCAGTTGTGATAGAACCTGGATCAGAGATTTGATCTGCCACCTAGTTTAATCTGATTTTTATACTAGTCTACATTACATTTTTCTGTTCCTATTTAATACTTTTAATTTGATTATTTCAGCAATGATATGTACATAGGACTTCATTACTTTTGGAAATGCTAGTACTTATCCCTTGAACTTATTTGTATAACATTCCAAGCTTCGTAAAATTACCTAAATCTCATTTGATGTTCAGCAGCAATCCTGCATGGTACACAAGTAAGGTAATAGTTATTTCTGTATTTATAAGTAAAGAAACTTAGGCTCAGAAAAGAGCCTTTTGCTATGGTTTTCTTAACATTCCAGTGATTCTGTAATCCAAACTCATAGTAAATATAGACTTCATAAACCAAATTTCAGAGACTACATTAAATCCATTTTATTAGTTTTTGTAAAAGCTGAAGTAGGGTATAATATTCTGCAGAATAAGTTGCCATGGAATTTTTTTAAAGAATTGAATTTGTTGTTCAACATTTGCTTTGATCTCCTTGGCAACAAAGTATCTCTGTCTAAGAAATTGAGTACATATAAATTAGGGCTTGGATTTATTTCCCTTTAAGAAGTAAAATTATTTTTCTTTCCAAATTTCTTACATTTTTCTCCTCAATTTAAATATTTTTATTTTCAGTTTGTTTTTATTTAGTTTAAATAAATCCATGCTTATGATAAAAATGTAGTATAAAGGGGATTATAATTGGTAACAATCTTCCTGATTACCTCTTCTCATCCTCAGTTTGCTTCTTAGAAGCCATAAACTATTTGCTTTTAGTTATTCCCATGGTTATCATCAAAAGACAAAATAATGTGCTAGTAACATTTCTTGATTTATCTCAAAGGCTTTTAGGTATTTGTCAAGTAAATGCTTTGAAAAGTGGAAACTCATATCATTCTCTATCCCTCCTAGATTTTAGTTGTTAAGCTCTTCATTTTAATTATTCTTTTGAAAACGTAAATAATATATAGCTAGTGCTAACAAAGTATACAGGACAAGAAGCCCAGTTGAGAAAGAACTCCCAGCTGGCCGTTCTGTTTAATAAGGAGATCTATACACAAAAACAGAGAAAACTTGACCAGCTTTCCAGAACAATCTATGGGTATCAGTGATTAGTTGAGAACCAAGTTATATAGAGTGCATGAAAAATAAGCAAAGCAATGCACCCAGTGGAGAAAAACTGAGATAAATCAGGAAATATAAAATTTAAATTTTTGTATTTAAATTAAAAATATAATTATTCCATCAAATAAAGAAAGATGCCAGGTGAAAGGGGAACAGAAAACAAGCACAAGCTCTTGTAAATTAAGGGGTAGTGGGAGATGACTGCATCTTTCCATCACATAAGATACAATAGAAAATATAAAAGTTAAGGTTGAGAAAACCTTAATAGCAAAAAGAAAGTGGGAAATAAAAGGGAAGTTGACATGAAGGAACTATTCCAGGAAGTCCATCTATGTAAAGAAATTCCACAACAGTACGGTAGATCCACACTGGGTGTCAACAAATGTATCTTGAAAAAGAATGCAATATTTGTGCCATAAATAATAAAAAGCTGCAAGATGTTAATGATGTGGTCATGATGGCATGTTATTTCTGGCGACAACATCAAAGAAAGAAACGTAACTAACCACTGATGGGAGAGCGGGAAGGATAGAAGAGGAAGCAAGCAAGGAAGGGAGGGAGTCCTGAATAAGCAAGTCACCTTCCAAAAATGAAACAAGCTAAAGTGGGCCTTGATTTTGAATGCTTCCTTCATAAAAGTTAGGAAAAATTTCATTTGATCTAAATACAAGGTAGGCCTGAAGAAGGAAGTTTTATCAGAACCCACTGCTTTGGTCTTCAGTGAACAATATTTAGACAGCCTTAAATGTACAATTCAGTCATGTTTAATGTATTCACATTGTCATGAAACTGACCTCTAGAACTTTTTCATTTTCAAATCAGAAACTCTGTATCCTTACATGAACCACACTTACCCTCTTCCCACTACCCTGCTCTCATCCCCCATCACTGGTAACTACCATTCAACTTTTTGTTTCTACAAATTTAGCTATTTTAAATACCTTAAATGTTTTCTTTTTAAAAACCGAAAATAAACTATGGTATTTATCTTAAGGAAAGAAAATGAACAAAAAGTAGTATACAACTAACAAACATAGAAGGGGGTGAGTAAAAGTTCATTCTTTAACTGAATAGAATTGAGTTTCATGTTAATATTCCTATATGCTTCTTTTACTCACCTCTACTTCTGTCTTGTTTTACTTTGGTTTTTATTTCTAGATACCTCTTTTAAGTGGGATCATACAGTGTCTTTCTGTGGGTGATTATTTCACTTTACAAAATGTTCTTCAAGTTTATCATGTAGCATGGAACATTATTTTCACATTAAAGGCTGAATAATATATACAGACTACATTTTGCTTATAATTCATTCATCAACAGACATTTGGGAAGGGGAAGCATCCACCTCTTATCTGTTGTGTTGCTATAAGCATGGGTGTGCAGTGTGTCTTCAAGTCCCTGCTTCAGTTCTTTAGACTATATACCCAAAAGTGGGATTGCTGGAACAAAATGTAGATGTTAATGCATACTTTGGATTTGGACTTTTTGTGCTTTGCTTCATGATACCTTCTACCTTTCAAAAATTTGTGGAAATCTCACTCACTGATCCTTTCCCAATTCTTTTTGCATTGTGAGTTTAGTCTTTTTATTCTTTTACTGTTATTTTAGTAAGTTCTGAGGATGAAGAGTCAAGTGCTTGACTTTTTCATTTTCAATTAAATTCAATTAAAAGGAAATTTAATTCTTCCCTCCCCAATTTAATAGATAAATGGATAAAGAAACTGGTATATATTCATACAATAGAATGTTATTCAGTGGATTTTTAATGAACTATCAAGCTATATAAACACATGGCGAAAGTTTTTACGCATACTGCCTAGTGAATAAAGCCATTCAGAAAAATCTACATATTATAATATTCCAACTACATGTCACTCTGAAAAAGATAAAACTTCTAGAGAAAGTAAAAAAATCAGTAGTTGCCAGGAAAGGGGGGGAAGAGATGGAGCATAGGATTTTTAGAGCAACAAAGCTATCCTGTATATGATGATGGTGGACATACAGTGTGGTGCATTCGTCAAAATCCATTAAACTGAGGCCGGGCACGGTGGCTCGTGCTTGTAAGCTTCAGCCTACGAAGCGGCCGGGGCTAGGGATCACGGTTCGAGTCCCGCCTGGGGTCCGTAGCGAGACCTAGTTCCAAAAAAAAAAAAATAGCTGGGCGTGGTGGCGCGCGCCTGTAATCCCAGCTACCTGGGAAGCTGAGGCTGGGGATTGCTTGAGTCTGTGGTACCCCGGGCAACGAGAGCCTGTGGTTCCACAGGCAAAAATAGCAAGACCTAGTCTCAAAAAAAAAAAAAAAAATCCATTAAACTGTACAACAAAAACAGTGAGCTCTAATGTAAACTGGGGTCTTGAATTCATAATATTGTATTCAATAATCAGTGACAGCAAATGTACCACTCTAATATGAGAAGTTAACAAGGAAAACTGTGGGGGGGAAATTTATAGGCATTCCCTGTATTGTATGCTCAACTTTCTGTAAACCTACAACTGTCTGAGATCACTTATGAATAAAAAATGTGTATACTTGAATATAGTGTATACCTGACTGGGAAAAAAAATACTTATTTTTAAATCTTTTGTTTTTTTCTCATTTGAAATTTTCCAAAATAGGTAGACTTGCTACTTCTGCTTTTTATTTGGGGCCTTCTTTGCCCTTTTTTTTGTTTCTTGTTTTTTGGGTTTTCTTCATAAAGAATTTTTGTTTAGTTTCTTTAGGTTTTCAACAAGGTCATTATAAAACTTATTTGGATATATCTTTGAGCTAGAATATTCTCTCCATTACTTTCTTATTTACTTTTTGAAAAATCAGACAGCATGAAAACCTAAAAAGGAATTTATCTTCATTTGGTTCTTCTATATTTTACCTGTAAAATCTAGTGAACTAGTAATTAGTGTATTTTACTATGTCAGATTTTTATGGCCCTCCCTGTACCATCTAAACTCTATTTTTTTTCTCTCTCCTGTGAGAGGTAGCATAATTTACGTGTTGATTTTATCTGTTTTATATGTTTGTTCCCCTTAGGAATGTTTATACCCAAGTGAAAGGTTGATTAGTGATTCAGTACAGATTTTACTAACAGTATTTTTTTCATTAGTCAAAAATTGCTTTTTTTTTTTTTTTTTTTTTTGCTAATTAGTACTGAGACTGCTGCCCTCTGGTGTTGAGAATTAATGGAGCTAATAATGCCAGTGGAATAGAATATATAGGTAGTTTATTTCCAATCCTGCACAGGATATTTTGTACCAAATAAATATGAAATGGTGGTTTATACTGCCTAAAAAAGTATAGAAATTATAAATGAAAAATACCATGCTTTTCAGATACAAAGGCATTTTTGACTTTCAACTACCCAGATCCTACCTTGTTAGAAAATCTCTTCTATGTTAGCGGTGTTTTGTTTTTTTTTTTTATGTCACTTTCCCTCTGAATTGTTGTATTTTTTTACACAACACATGTCCATGGCTATTTCCTTGATACTAATTTCTAGTAGAGTTGCTAGGACAAAGTCTATTTAATACTTAAGTTACGTATAACATTGGCAAATTGTTACTGGAGCTATTATATCAATATATACTCTATAATATGTAGATATATCGATATCATTGTGCTTTTATTATTTTTTTTGTATGATTTACAAAGCACATGCTTCATCCCACCCCACTTCCTGTTCTCATAGTGTAACTTTGGCATGCCTCAGTTGAAAGCTAGAATCAATATTTCTGTAAAACCTCAGTAGACTTTTATAAGTGCCTCAAGAAATATAATACAGTGGAAGTAAAGCTTCCAGACTTCCAAGACTAGGTCACAAAAAGCAAAATGACTTTCACCTTCTTACCTTGTCCATGGAACCTATCCAGAAAAATCCAGGCCAGAGGCAGTAACCATTTGTAAGTGTTCCAGTTGACATCACCAGCTTGACCCCAGCTGATAGCCAGCATCACTGCCAGACATGTGAGCACACCTGCCTTCTCAGATCATTCTAGGGCCCAATCTTAAGAGTATTTGAAGTGAGATCCAGACATCGTGAGACAGAGACAAGTTACCCTGGCTATGCCCTTTCCAAATTTCTGACCCACAGGAACCATGAGAGATAGTAAGATGAGTGTTGATTCAAGCTTTGGAGTGGTTTGTTACCACTGCCTAGTAATTAACATAGCCTCCCTTTTCAGCCCTGGGTTCAATAATTTCTAAAGTTCTTAATAAAATTTTGGGCTGAAAATTTGTATCTTATTTTTAATTTTCATTTCCTTGACTACTAAGAAGAACTATTAGGAAGTAATAGTTGGCAGGGAGGCTGTAGATACCATTTCAAACTTAGAGTCTAATAATGAACTCATTATCTCTCTATCCTCTGTTCTCACTCTCCAGTACTTTTCAGTTCAGATATTACTTGCTGACTCTGCTCTTTTTTTCCCATCCATTCTGAGTTAGAGACTTCTGTGTATTCTGTGAGCATCACAGAACTCACTCCTATTTTAGTTCTTCACATATTCTGTGCAGTAATACCCCTTTGACTTATCTTCACTCCTCACTAGATCTTGAGCTTTGTGATAGCAGAAACATCTTCATGTTCCTTACAGTATTTCCTATGCCTAGAACATAATGTGCAAAGTTAATCGATATTTAAAAATTAAGTCAATAAATATTTGCCTACTGAATGCCAGCCTTTGTTCTCAGTGCTGAAGATACAGTAATGAAGTAGCAATTTTTGAACGATTGATTGCATTATGTATATTTGTTCTTTAATTTAGTCTCAGAGGAAAACATGAAAGTATTAGTCCATAAGCTTTTACCTTTAAATGGAGACACACTTAATTAGGAAATTTATTTCAGTTGGGAGTCCCTATGTTTGATTAATTGGTAGCTTAAACCTACTCTAATATTTTCTTTTTCTAATATGTACTTTTCCTGAAGGAACAAAAATATTTGGCATTGTAACTGACTTATAACCACTGAGGACAAATTAAGCATTTTCTGTGTGCGGGATGTAGGTTAGGTAGTAGAGGAAGCAAAGATATTTAGAAAATTCCATGGATAAAGAAAGCATCATATTGGGTCTCGTATGTGGAATATAGAGAAAACAAGCAAACAAAAGGACAAGAAAAAGTTAAAGCTATCAAACAGCAAAACTAAAGTATAAAGCAAAGGAGGGGGAGGGAAGGTGAAGTCAGGGGAGGGATGAGCACAAAAGATTAAGGTTACAGTTCACAGGTGATGTGGTAGGAAAATCTCGGGTATACAACAAAGTAAATATATATATATGCAATATATATATGCAATAAATATATATATGCAATAAAAAATAGTAAAAAAGCATCTGTCCTATGAAGTAGAACTGCTTGCCCTCTCAGTACCAATGTGTTAGCCCACCTGGAACATCTTTGAACCCATTACTATGGAGATTTTATGATGATCTCTTCATGTACGTATGATTAATTATTATTAACTCTTTGCCAGTCCCTCTCCCATCTCCAGAGAAGTGAGGGGGCAGGAACAGGACTGAAAATACCAAGCTTCCAAAATGCTTGGTCTTCAGAGTGGCCAGCACCCATCCAGGTGCCATCCATGTGCTGTCCATGAGCCACCCAGAGTCACCTCATTAGAACAGTGACACACCTAGAACTCTCACTCGTACAAAATTATAAGAATCTCAGGAGCTCTGTGTCAGCAACAGGGGACAGTAACTAATATGTATTTTCTATTACCTCATAATATGTCCTGCCTCACAAGCCTTGTTTGGACTGAACTTTCAGTCTCATAAATCTACTTCTAACACCTAAGACCTTTATATGGTCAGCTTTTACTATAAATTGAATGGTTCTCTGTGATTTTACAGGACAGTAAGTCTCAATTGGTTATTCTGAATTACAGAGGTTTAGGTAGGTATTCATTAGGCATGTTCTCATTGAATTTCTCCAGTAGCTTCCAAATTTCTTTTAAACCATGATAGAACTCTAACTTATGTCTTTTTGACTCAGAAGTTTATTTTGGTTCCATCACTCTTAAATCTATCAATTTTTTTTAAATTATTGAATGTTATAAAAAAATACTATGACAGATACAGAAATTACCATCAGTAGTAGGCCTAGCTCCTTTGGGGACTCAGTAAATGGCAGGTATTGTTTTATTATAGATAATAATACCAATTGGTAATCTATGGAATTGATAGGAACCGTAGAACTTATGATATATGCATAGTACATACCAATTCCTCAGAAGGGTTTTGTGTTAGAACTCTGTTTTCTGATTGTGGTTAAATTTTAATACTTCTTTTTTTTTTTTTTTTTTTTTACAGAATCCTAAAACAAAAGAGCAAATTGAAAATCTGTTACGGAATGGAATGAACAAAGAGCTGCGAGATCGTCTTTGTTGCCGAATGACTTTTGGAACTGCAGGACTTCGTTCTGCTATGGGGGCAGGATTTTGCTATATTAATGATCTGACAGTAATACAATCAACACAGGTAAATATTATATATACAATATTACCTTTTTTTGGCTTTATAAATTAAGTAGTTCTTTTCTGTAAAACAAGCACCCAAGAGGTTAAAAAAGTGTAGAATAAATTCAGACCTTTGGTCTTACTTCAGATTTACCTTAGAAATTACTTGTCATTTCTATTACTGACTTTCTGATTGAGAGTTATGTTGTTGTCATTATCAACTCTTGACAATGTCGCTTTGTATTTGAACCCAGAGAATGATAACTGACACTTTCAGTTAATACAAAGAAACAGACTTTAAAAGATGATAATGATCCAGTTTGGCAAATAGGTACTGATAAACATTAGCCAGAGTATGGTTTTCCATATATCCCTTTGAGAGTTCTTTAAGATCTTGTATGATGTGATACAATTTGTTTTACTTCTCTCCATTTCTATGCTGCTTACTCTAGAAACAGTTACTTCTCTTTCCAGTGAGTCATCCTCACCATTTCACTGAGCTACTCTCCCTTTTGTGGCCAATAATGCACTTAGCGTATATTAGCAGTTACTCTGGATTAAAGAATTGGTCAGTAGACATGATTCTAATGGATACTGCAAAAGAGCAAATCATCTTTCTCTGTGTTCTGAGTGAATTGTCTAAGGCAAGGACTAATGGAGAAAATGGGGAAGAAGGGATGACAAAACGACTGAACACATATTACCACTTGTACCCCATCTCCCTGCCATTATTCTTCAAGAAATGCTTCAGCTCAATCTTTAATACATTGGGTTTTCTTATACATTTTTATTTTAAATGAAGATTTCTTGACTTCACACAAAGAAGTGGAGGAGGAGATGTTTGAATATAACTTCTACAGTAGTAAAAAAAGTTCTTTAACATTTGGATTTCACTATGTGGAATCCACTAGATGGATCCACCAAACGGAATCTGATTCTTAAGCCCTAGCCCTTTTAAGAATCTAAATTTAGGGGAAGAAGATAAGATGGATATTCATACTAAAGGATAATGTATTATGTGAGGTTTTAGGATAGTGTCATCATCAGAAATAAAGTTGGTGATCCTAACCAGTTTGAACTATAGTAAGCACATGTAAACACACATGCGCAAACATCCACTCATAGGGAGTAGGTTGGGAAGTTATACTTGAAACAACTATGACAGAAGTGTCCAGAAGTCCCTGGGGCCTCATTTGGTACTGCCACATAGCACCACATTGTTGCTGCCTACTATATAGTGGGTTTTCAGTAAGTCAACATAATTTACATTGGCTTTCTTTTTTATAATTTAGATTTAGTTAAATGTCATTGCACATGTCATTATTCTATCTCCTCTTTTCTTCTGAAGAAGGATTGAACGACAGAAAATGGAAATGAACTTTACATTTCTTTTCAGAATTGTTTTATGCATAAAATGTGGTAATATCTGTGAGGGGATTTTAAAGGACTATAACAATATGAAGTGTTACTTTTAGAGATTAACATATTTATTATTTTTAATTTAGTATATTTATAAATTATTAGTAAGTCATTTATAAGATAGTTAATGGTTTTAGGTTTATTACTGTGATCTTTTAATATTAAATGCTTGGTTTCATTTTTCATTAATCTTGATTGAAATTTTCGCAGTTTATGACTTTTTTTTTCACGGTTTCCTAAGATCTTTAACCAAAGAATTATAGATAGGGTCAGTCAGCTTAGGAAATGGCCTCATGGAAGTTTCCAGTTTTGATTGAAAACGTTTGTGTCATAAATAGGTCAAAATGGTAGTTCTTCAGTCATGATTTAACAAGGATCTGAAATAGTGGAAGTACTGTTCTCTAGAGACTTGAGGCAAGAAGCAGTTTCTTTTGGCCCTTCTAACAATTTTGTTTAGTACACTGAATCTCATGCCCCATCTTTTTTTCCTGCATTTTCTTTATAAGAGTAACAGTTACTTCATTAGTATTTCTCCAGCATTATAAATATGTCTGAAACTATAGGAAGTGAAAGTTTGTCATCTGACATTTGTGGCTTGAACAGTTTTGTTCCCTCATTAACAAACATGGGTTTAAAGGTGGAACCAGTTCCCTAGGAACCAAGAAACTATACAATAACAGAAAAACAAAAGATTTTCAGTCATAGAAAATGCAGGCATTAGTCAGGAACTAATATTTTATGTTTATCTGCTTCAGGGGATGTACAAATACCTTGAAAGATGTTTCTCAGACTTCAAGCAGAGAGGCTTTGTCGTTGGGTATGACACCCGGGGTCAAGTAACTAGCAGCTGCAGCAGCCAGAGGTACAGTGTTAATTATTTCAGAGATTACATTGGATTGGCGTAAAATCTTAAAACAAATTTAAGTTTCTGAAACAGGAAACTGTCAAATAAAAATAGGATCACATGCTATGTTTATTTTAGAGCTTAAATAGAAGGATTTCAAGGATGGATACGTTTAAAGCTCTTACAGAAAGGAGTAAAATTGCAAATATTTAGAGTTAGTATTTAGAATGACATCATGGCTCAAGTTATGATTTTAATGCCAAAAGCACTAAGTGAGAGTAATTAAGTAGCTGGTGCTGTCTTATTAATAATAGTGCCATTTGATTCACTTGAAGGTATTTTCATACACTGATAATCATAATATACTTTTTCTCAGAGGGCTTCTATGCATTTTGTATTTATGAAAGTCTCCTATTTTACTTCCCTCCTTTTTGCCTTCCACTCATTTTATTTCTTAGCACAAGAGCCATCAAAAGATGATTGAGGAAAAAGAAATAAAATGTCAATTATATTCATTATTAAAAGTTACTTAACATTTTTAAGATAGAGCTTTGAGACTTAAATAACCAGTGATTATAAGAATCAGTTGTGTAAGGCTGCTATATATAATCAGGATAATTACAATATGAAATATTTATTTTGCAGAAAATGTTTTTTTTTTAAGTATGGTAAGCTAAAGACTCAGAGAAATCTCTGTCTTCTTTTTAGACTTGCTAAACTCACGGCTGCAGTCTTACTGGCTAAAGATGTTCCTGTGTACCTTTTTTCAAGATATGTTCCTACACCTTTTGTAGTAAGTGTGTTGTGCTATTGATCATACATTTGCAGCTCTAGATTTGTTAAATTAACAAGGATTCAAATCTTTGCCATGCATGTAACTCTGTATTAATATGAAGAACGAAGAAAAGACAAACTTTGATCTGAGAATATTTTCACTCCACAACCATGTGTTGAACCACCTATGAATTTCATCTGTAACAAGATGACAAGGCCACAGTCATAGTGGTATATTTATTGTTTGTCTTTTAGAAACTAATTTGTCAGGCAGACAAAAATAATTAAGGATAAATTTGAGCTACCATGTGTGTGTGCGTGCGTGTGTGTGTGTGTGTAAAATCCCTGTATATACTGATGGTAGGATATGCACTATTATCCAGAAGAGTCACAAAGGAGATCTCAACAAATACCAGAGAAATGCTTAACAAACTCTAACACTGGACTCCAATACAGTAAGATTTGAAATAAGAAACCTACCCACACAAAACCCTCATGTCTGGAATTACAAACATGTATTATAAATAATTCATGAATTAGGGAAGATATCAAAATGAAGATTAGAATCTCCAGCCAGTCTTTTCTTTGCACAGTAATACAAGATTGTAAAGATAATTGTGTAAGTTAGTCCATGCCAAGTGCTCTTAATCATTGAGAGAAATTATGATTGTGGCCTTTAAAATTTTTTGTCAAGACATTAACAATACCCTTACTTTTTGGTTTAAAAGTTAGTGGGTTAAGTGCATAAGGAAAAGAAAAAAATAGTGATATAGTTTTTATTTAATATAGATATACCTTGTGAATTTTGAGGGTTTAGTTCCAGACTGCTGCAATAGAGTGAATATCACAAAAAAAACTAGTCACAGGAGTTCTTTGGTTCCCCAATACATGTGCAATTATATCTAAACTATGCTATGTTCTAGTAAGTGTCCAGCAGCATTATATCTAAAAAAGTAATGTACATACCTCAATTTAAAAACAGTTTATTGTTGAAAAATGCTGACCATGATCTGAGCCTTCAAAAGGTCAGAATCATTTTCTAGTATAAAAAAAGTGTAGTGTCTATAAAGCATGACAAAATAAAGTACAACAAAACAAAGTATGCCTTTAGGTGTAATTTGATACATTAAGAACTAAAGTGTTTTTATTTCTTTGTAAATTATTTATTAAGAGCATGAACAGTGCTTGCTTGCCATCTAACTTAAGAATGCAGACAAGCATCTTTTCTATACATTGGTGAAATGTCACAATCCCTTCTAAGTTTGGATCAGCTCCCCACATTTTATCCTTTTTCCTATCAATGTTGTGAAATACCTCTTGAGAGTTCCTTCTGTGTGAAGGTTTTTACTAATTATGCCACTTCCTCTGGAATTTCTTTACCTTTTTCATAACAATCATAGTCCTCATTTATTTTCACACTTTTGCCTTAACTTAGCTAGTCCAGTTGCACATCCAGAATCTCTTGAATGACAGCACTATCAACATAGTGATTTTTTCCCTATAATTTCATTTATGTTTCATTCAGATTTCCCTTCCACTAATACCACTTTTTGTTTCTTTGCTTCACTTTCATCATTCTTGGCCAATTCCCTCTTTTGACATTCCATTTTTGCAGTCTGTCCCCCGGTTTATCACTGGGTGATAAGGAACCAACTCAACATGCTTTGCTGTTTTTGTGAGAGCTGAGTAACAGAAGACAATAACAGTGACCAATCACTGATACTTTAACAGAGTGAACGACTGGTTATTGATCATAGTGGAGCTCTTAGATGCACAATTATGTGTGTACTGAAGAGTTAGAGGACAAGTTAGTACTTGTTGTACTGGTAGTTAATATACTATGAAAACTGAAATTAGAACATGTTGTAGGGAGACGGGTATTGTCAAACTAAACTATGGTATAGAAAATTTGTATGTTTGGAACATATGAAGCAAGGATTGCTTTTTTTAAAACTGAGCAATGATAAAACAGTAGATGATATATATATATATAAATATGTATCAAAGTATAAGGTATGAAATATAAATTTTTTTATGGTATATTAATGAAGCCCTTAGATAGGGCTTCTAAGCCTTTTAATGAATATCATATAGGAAGAAAATTTTAAATAATGAACTAAGCCTTTAACTTAATATTATCTTGAAATAGAATATAGTGAAGGGAAATAACATAAAGGCATGAAAGAAATTAATTAAATAGAAAATAAAATAGTCAACCAAGGCAAAAGTTGGCTTTCTCAAAAAGCTAATAAAATAGACAAACGCTTATGGCAAAAGTGCTTATGAAAAAATAGAGAAGACACAAAGAAATTTAAAAAGGGATATAAAAGATACAGAGGTTAAGAAAACCATAATATTTTAAATAATATAATATGAAATAATATGAAAGAAATTTTAGGTGAATCGGCCAATTTCTTAGAATAATTGATAAAACATATGAAGTAGAAACCCTAAAAACCGATAATCACTAAATAAGTTTAATTGTTCTTTTTTTAATCTCAAATTTAAAATGCCAGGTCCAGGCCAGGCATGGTGGCACATGCCTATAAGCGGCAGCCTAGGAAGCCACGACCAGGGCCAGGAATCGCGGTTTGAGTCCCGCCTGGGGCACATAGCGAGACCTTGTTCCAAAAAAATATAGCTGGGTGTGGTGGTGCGCGCCTGTAATCCCAGCTACCTGGGAAACTGAGGCTGGGAATTGCTTGAGTCGATGGTACCCTGGGCAACGTGAGCCTGCGGTTCCACAGGCAAAAATGGAGAGATCTAGTTTCAATAAACAAACAAATAAATAAAATGCCAGGTCCAGGTGATTTTATAGGCAGGTTTTACCAAATGTTTGAGGAGTAGATGTCTATAAACTGTTCTAGCATTACTTTTGAAATATACCGAATGGCTCAGAGAATTGAATGAATTACTAAGTAGTTAGTTCTAACGGGTGACAGAAATCAGAAGAATTTAGACCTCTAGAAATTCCTGTAGGAGTCTGACATTAGGTTGCCAATTCCAAGTACCACCAATCCCTGTGCGCTGACTTGTCTCTCATATTGAAAGTAGACTTGCCCTACATTGGGAAGGTATTTTCAGCAGCCCAGATTGAGACTTTCCATGACCATAACTTTGAGATAAAATATTTCTTCACTAACTGCAGCAGAAACTTGTGGAGAAGGGCTCTGATCAGGCTTGGATTATGAGCATGTCTCTGAATCCTATCATCAGAGAAATAGGTTACCTTGGTCATACCTGGGACATGTGTTCTCCCTCCCACCTCCACCATGACCAGAAAAAGAAATGTTTGATGTGCTGGGAGGAATAGGGGGAACATCTTGGGCAAAAAAATAATTGCAACAACAGAGATAAAGAGAAATGCAACATGTGAATTAACTTTGAGAGAGAAGATGGTGAGTTGATCATTTTACAGTATAAAGGTCACAGAATATATATAAAGATCTTCAAACTGAAAGGCAAGAGATCCATATTCTATGCTGACTCTTCTTCCCTATGATTACATGATGCTGGATAAACTGTAGTTTAAATATAAGGGTTAAATGACTTCTAAACTTATTTCCAGCCCAAATATTTCATGATTATATTCAACATACAGATCTCCAGGTTCCAGTGGAATGCTTAGCATAGAATAAGGGTTCCTAAACTATGTCAAGTGAACAGAATCCCAAGAAATGTGTTTAGGACCAAACAGTTATGTGGTTATTGTGACCTTTTAGAGATGGACCCCACCCAATGAACCTGTAGTTAATTGTTGAGGTTTTAGACTATTTATATTGTAATGTCTTTTCCTATTATTTAATCAAAGGTATTCTCATGTCAAATGAATAGCTAGCAAGGAAGCTAAATGAGATTACAGTATTATTATCTTTTTCAGCCATATGCAGTCCAGGAGCTCAAAGCTGTTGCAGGGGTGATGATTACTGCCTCTCATAACCGCAAAGAAGACAACGGATACAAGGTAAATCTTGGACTCCTGAACTTTGCTTATTTTATAGTTCATATTTTACTTAAATATATGCTGAGTATATTTTCTACACTGGGGAGCAGGGCTAGACATTGAGGACAAAAACACTGACGCTAACAAAGAATGTGTATCCTGAATGGTCCTTGTTGCTTCTCAACATGAAGTATTACAAGTCTTTCCCTTTCACTTTTAATAGCTACTGTCCTTGATTCCTCAGTCTACCCCGAAGTCAGCCTCTACCATTTCAGAAATGAATCTATAGTCTACCAAACACTTGAAAAAGGAATGGGAGTAAACAGGAAGAGAGCCAGAGGAATATTACCTTCATCTCACTCTCTTCTCCCTCTGACATCTGTCAGGGCTTCCCCTTGGCCAAAGTATTCATTTTCTTTGTCAGTCCAAGGCAGACACAGGAGGGATAGGGTGAAGAGCAGAAGTTCAAACAGAAGACACAGTACAGTATTGAGCTACTGTTTGGGCTGCTGGGTGCTGAGTTCAGGATCTTCTATTTTTCTTCTTGTATGGGAGACTCCAGGCTCTCCTTGGAAAAAGATTTAATACTAACAAGACCAGGGCCTGTTAAGTGAATAGTGTTAACTATCACAAAAATGGGGAAGAAGCATGATTTATTCAGTTTCGGATACACTGTTTGAAATATCTGTGGTAGCAATATCCTTGAGGCATTTGGATATACAAATTTGTTGTTCGGGGAAGAATTTGGGGCTGAAGTTTTAGATACATACATAGCAGAATGTATGTGTATATAGACTAAGTTTCCTTTATTTGGATGAAAAGCCAGAGACACTATAGAATAGAAAAACAAGTCCAAATGGGATCCTAAGCAATACAAACTTTAAGGAAAGTGGGGGGGGGGAAAAAGAAACTGGAAATAGGAGAAAGATGAGAAGACTTTGGTAACATAAAAATCAAAGGGCTTAGAGAGTTTCAAGAAAGGAGAGGTCAGCTGGCAAAGAGCTAAGAACCCAAGGATGCTCTCCTCTGAGCATCAATTTTTTGTCCACTAAAGGCTCTACATATTCTACATCTAAAATAAATGTTGGATATGTTCATTTCTATCCCTGTCTTCTACCTCCACCATTCTCAACCATTGTCTCCTATCTACAGAATCCCAGTTGGTCTGGTCCCTGCTTCTGTTGTTCTTTTCTGTAGTCTATTTTCCACCCAGCAACCAAATATTTTAAAATACAAACCATTCATGTTAGTTTCCTGCTTAAAATTCCTCAGTAGCGTCTCATTCTTTGAATAAAACCCAGGCATCTAGTGATGGAACTTGTAGGACTGTCTCCTGCCTACCTTTCAACCCCCTTTCATTCATACATCTACTGTGCTTAGGCTCTAGGTACATTGCTGCTCTTTCTCTTCCTTCAGTCCTCCAGGATAGGAAAATCTTCCTGACCTGTGAGCCTTTGTAGTTTAATTTTCCTCAGCATGATTGTTTGTTCCCGAATATTGCAGGCTTGCTTATTTTCATCCTTATTTCCTTCATAATATTTCCTACTGTCTGTAATTATCTATTTTCTTTAAAGTGAATTATCTTATTTGTCTATTGAATTGTTTATTTGACTTTCCTCACACCCATTCCCTAATGTATTCAGAAAATACACAAACTGAAATATATAGGGAATAATTGGCATGTTAACTATGTTTTCTGATATAGACTTTATTTGTGACATAAATTCCACTTTAATTTATAAATAAAAATTAAGTTCTTGCTTATCAGATAAGAACTTTATAATACTAAAATTTAATATCAAGTTTCATGGATATTTCATGATTTCTTAGATTATAATTGTAGATCTTAGAATATGATTGTATGCGATGGTTTATGCATACTATAATGTCACAATGATACCCTAACTATATTTGACTCAATTAATAAAAGAGAAAATGATACACAGTCTCTTTACTGAGGAATTCACGTGGAGTCATTATTGTCAATATCCTTTGGTATTTTTGAAGTTAGTCTCATATTGACATTTTCTACCTGATCAATTTGGAATACTTCTTTCTAAAGCCAACTGTCTTACTGTCACTACAGAAATAATCTGTATTCAAGACATTGTAGCTGTACTTACCTATCATCTAGGTTTATTGGGAAACTGGTGCGCAGATCACATCTCCTCATGATAAGGAAATTCTGAAATGCATAGAAGAATGTGTAGAACCCTGGAACGGTTCCTGGAATGATAACTTAGTGGATACCAGCCCACTGAAGAGGGATCCTCTGCAGGACATTTGCAGGAGATACATGGAAGATCTGAAAAAGATCTGTTTTCACAGGTATTTAAGTAAAAATTCTTAAAGTAAAAAGATTTAAGTAAAAAAGTTAGGAAAATATTACCTTAGAATAAGATTAACAAGTAAGAAAAAGAAATAGAGATAAAAATGAGTTGCCTATTCATTATATTAAAAGTATAACTAATATTATTCATAATAGTGAAAAATATGAAATAACCAAACTGATTAATGAATAAATAAAATGTGGTCTCTCTATATGATGAAATGCTATCCTGCAGTAAAAAGAAATGAGATGATGGAACTTTCAACATGAAACAACTTTCAAACCATTAAATGTATATGAACTATCCAGAGTAGACAAATCTAGAGACATAGAAAGTACATTAGTGGTTCCCTATGGCTGCGAGGAAGGGAAAGATACCTGCAGGGTATGAAAGTTTCTTTCTGCAGTTATGAGAACATTCAAAAATTGATTTTTGTAATGGTTGAATAATGCGAATATAGTGAAAATGAACTGTGCGCTTTAAACAGATGAATTATATAGTATACTAATGACCTTTTAATAAGATCTTTAGAAAATTATAACCTAATGTAATTCTTTATGTTAGACCAGGGAATTTCCACTAAAATGTGATTATTTCTTACCTTTTTCCTGTGTTTCCAGACCTTTTCCATAAATAGCTAACACTTGCTAGAAAGCAGCCTGTCATTGCATTTAGACAACCAGGTGTTCTTTAGCTTTATGAACTCGTGTACTTAGTTCCTTCCCCAGACTTGGAAAGTTCTGTTCCATTATTTCACTGAATAAATTGTTATGTTCTCTGTTAACCCTTCTTTCTTCTCCCACTGGGATACCAATATCCTTATGCTCCCTTTCCTAGTGGAATTGATCTCAAATTCTCCTTAATTTATTTTACATCTCATTTTTCTCTCTTCTTCCTCTTGGGTCTTTCATATGTTACTATCTTTTAGATGACTGCTTTGACCCTCCATTCAGTCTATTCTATTTCTGTTATTTAAAGTTTTTTATATCAGGTATTAGTTCTCTACATCTGTTGTTGTCTTATTAAAACTTCAGTTTCTACCTTCAGTTAGTTCATTATATTTCTGAGCTCACTTTTTCTGAATTTCATTGTATCTTTTTGATTAGCTTTTATGAGTTCTCTTACTCATATCACTTTGATTTGCTTTTTCTGTATTTTCATCTTTAACTATAGCAATTTTGAACTCTTTGATAGGAAGATAAAATCTTCTGTTTCTTTGTGATTGGATTCTGGAGAGTCATTCTCTACTTGTAAAGCCATTTTCCCGAGAGATTTTATTTTATTATTTTTTAATTTAATTTTTTTTAAATTTTATTTATTTTATTTTATTTTATTTATTTTTAGACTAGGTCTCGCTATTTTTGCCCGTGGAACCACAGGCTCATGTTGCCAATGAACTGTGATCCCCAGCCCCAGCCACTTCATAGGCTAAAACTTACAGGCATGTGCCATGGTGCCCAGCCATTTTCCCTAGAGGTTTTAAATGTTTAATAAATCTATTTTTTTCCCAAATACTCAGACAGACACATAAAAGGTTTCATTGATCCTTTCATGACAGATACAGGACATCATTGAAGAATCTTTTCTCCTCCTTTTGACCAGCACCAACACTGACTGGCCTTTGCAGTCCCCTGGTGTGCTTCATTCTGTTCTTGCATTCCTTTCACTGTTTTCTTTTTTTACATTGCCGGGGGTACCACAGACTCAAGGGATCCCCAGCCTCAACTTCCCAGGTAGCTGGGATTACAGGTGCGCACCACCATGCCCAGCTATTTTTTTGGGACTAGGTCTCGCTATGTGCCCCCGGCAGGACTTGAACTGCAATCCCTGGCCCTGCCACAGCTTCCTAGGCTGCCTCCTACAGGCATGTGCCACCATGCCCGGCCCCCTTTCTCTCTTTTCTTAAGGTCTTTTTCTTCTCATACAGGCCATGTCTTACAGGTCTATGACTGAGTATATTTTTCTTTAAATAATCTAAGGAATTATAAATCACACAAATGCCACTTGTTTTGCCACCTCTAAAATGGGTTCTGAATCCTAAGACAAAAATAATAGCAGGGTGGCCTTGTGTATTTTAGCTAGTTTTCCCCATATTTCTGTCTTGGGTACTATCACTTTCTGAGGTGAATGTCATCAATTACCATTTGTTTCAACTGGTACAATTTCTTGGTGTAAACCTGGCTCAGATAACTATTGTGTCATTCATGATGGTGATAGATCTTCAGACAGCCAGAGAGGAAAAGAAAGTTATATTTTTACCTGCCTGTTTTATAGTTTAGGGTTTTTTTTTTAAATAATATATATATATATATATTTCACATCATTTCAATCCCTGGGGGTCACCCACCACCTTCCCTCCCCGACTGCTCCAGCTGGTCCCCACTCTCCCATTGTGTACTTTCATTTGGTTGACCATATATTAGTGAAACCATTTGGTTTCTGTTCCTTTCTATCTGGCTTGTTTCTGCTAGTATGATTTCTTCTAAGTACATCCAGGTTTCCATAAATTCATCAAATTTGTCATTTTTAATTGATGAGTAATACTCCATTGTGTATATATACCACATCTTTTTCATCCATTCATCTGTTTTGGGGCATTTGGGTTGTTTCCATGTCCTTGCAATTATAAATAGTGCTGCAATAAACATCCGAGCTCAGGTGTCCTTTTGTACCCACATTGAAGTCTCCTTTGGGTAGATTCCCAGAAGTGCGACTGCTGGGACAAATGGTAATTCCATTTTCATTAGTTTGAGGGTCCTCCATACCCTCCATTTTCATTAGTTTGAGGGTCCTTCCATAGTGGCTGGACCAGTTTACATTCCCACCAGCAGTGTAAGAGTGTTCCTTTCTCTCCACATCCACGCCAGCACTTTTTGTTGCCTGTTTTTTTGATGTGGGACATTCTTACTGGTGTAAAGTGGTATCTCATTGTGGTTTAAGAGACAACAGAGAAAACTAAAAGAAGCCCAACCAAAAGGGAAAAATTTTTGCCCTCCACAAGAGTGATAAGGAATTAATAATGCAGATCCACAAGGAACTCACACAACTAAACAAAAACAAAACAAGAAGCCCAATCAAAAAGTGGGGAGAACTAAAAAGACACTTCTCCAAAGAGGAAATACAAATGGCCAACAGGCACATGAAAAATTGTTCAATGTCACTAGCAATCAGAGAAATGCAAATCAAAACCACAATGAGATACCACTTTACACTAGTAAGAAGGTCCCACATGTTTTATAGTTTTTAATTTTCCAACTTTTATCACTAACTGTAGCAGTCACATAGAGAGTAGAACTGCTTTTTCTTTCCCCACAGGTGGCACTGTGGTTTGATTTGGTTTGATTTTTTTCACTCTGGTCTTTACTGGCTCTTGTGGCTAGTGAGATGAACTCTTGCAGTTGCTTAGCCAACAGGGGAGAGGTGGCCTCTGGAGGCTAGATGGGGCTGGTTCATGTTAGTGGCACCATCGATACTCCTCTCTGGTGTTCCAGATCTGAGACTTAGCTGTCAGCATGCAGCTTGAAATTAGTACCAGTTTGCAGGAGTATGGAGGAGGGAATGCAGTCTAGAGCATCTTCTTTGTTCCCCTTGTCAAGGACTGGCCTCTGAGCATTACCAAAGCTCCTCCATATGTGTTTCTCCCATTCAGGGTATATGTCCACACTGTTTATGCTCTTCATTCCCCAGGGGCCCTGGCTGAGCCAATAGCCCTACATTTGCGTCCCCCAGTTTGGTATTTCTCTCCACCTGTTTTTTCTCCTGCTTCATGAAGTGTGACTCTCCTCTTTTTCTCCTCTGTGCAATCTCTGTTGGTCTCATATGTCTAAGAGGTATTTTAATTCCACTCCAAGCCATGGGACTCAGTATAATGTCCCTCTGGCTGTTAGATGTTCCTGTTGAGAAACCTATAAGAAATCTCCTCTACTACCATCTTAGTGACATCTCAAACCTCAGATAACTTTAAAATATGTAATGACTATGTTTCTAGTTGGAGATGTCTGAAGATAAACAATCACAAAGAAAGAAACTGAATTCAGTAATCTTATTAATGTTAGTAATATTGATGGCTTTAAGTAGATAAATATGTAAATAGAGATACACAATTATTATATACATACAAATCTAATGGGTAATTATATTAATGTTACTAGGAACTAAGATTTTAGTCTAAAAGTTAATGAAAATAAACAGTATAAGATCACTATTTATTTAACTCTAAATTACAAAAAAAAAGGCCTATAAATCCAGTAAAACCCAGTTTGTTTTCTAAATACCATATCTCACTTAAAAAAAAAAACAAAACAAGACTCCTAAGGGAAATGAGTGATTCTAGGACTAAGAGAGGAAATGTACTGGCTCTGGCGTATCTTTCCTTTTTGCCCTGTGAGCCAAGTAAGCTATCTAAGATAATGAGGTCACAGGAGAAACATATAGGAGCCAACTTAAAGGGGCTCCCACTGATCAAAGATTGGACAGCTAAATATCAAAAAGAATAATCACTATAATTTATTAAAGCATTAAACATTAAAATCCCATCACTGGTTATAATACTAAAATGTGCTTCACTCACTAACAACTTTGTAAGTTGTTAAATACCAATTGATTCTGAAAATTCAATGATTAAATCTTTCTCTTAATTTGCCCTCTTTCCTGTATAAAGTGAATTTCAGGGTTAATCAAATAACTGATGAGAGATAACATTTTTAAAGAAGACATCCAACTAATAAACTCAGAAGGAATAATAGAATTAGAAAATCACTCTTTTATGTCCTCAAGTGAACCTAAGCAGTGATCATCAAGAGCTACGAAGACTAACAGGTAACAAGTTGATGGAAAATTTTATGATGAATTGATCAGGCTGACAAAACACTGGTGAATCCTTTCCCCAGAATTGGACTGTTTTTAATTATATCACAAGTAATGAGTATTATATTGAATAAATGATTATCTTCCTTTGCAGGGAATTAAACTCAAAGACCACATTGAAATTCGTACATACATCTTTTCACGGGGTTGGACATGACTATGTGCAGTCGGCTTTTCAAGTGTTTGGTTTTAAGCCTCCAATTCCAGTCCCAGAACAAAAAGATCCAGATCCAGACTTTTCTACTGTTAAATGCCCAAATCCTGAAGAAGGAGAATCCGTGCTGGTATTTTTTTTTCTATAACTAGGTTACTGATAATATATTAAACTTCATCAAGATAGCATTCACTGACAATTCAACGATTATGTCTTACCTAGTTTATTTCTTCTAAATTCTGTTCTATTTTGTTAGACTAGTTGTAGTCTCCTAATTTAAATTTAGGCAAACTATATTCCTTCTAAAGTTCATGCTGCTGACATATTACATATATTTAGAAATTAAATTTGGTATCTTTAATGCAAGCCAACTTTTTGGGTCACTCTTTCAGGAACTTTCTCTGAGGCTGGCAGAGAAAGAAAAGGCCCGGGTAGTACTCGCCACAGATCCTGATGCAGACCGCCTGGCAGTGGCCGAACTTCAGGAGAGGTAAGTGAACCTGGTATTTGATGTAGAAATTTTAACTCTGAAAAATTATTTTTTTTTTTTTGAGACTGGGTCTCACTATGTTGTCCAGGGTAGTCTTGAACCCATGGGTGGACTCAAGTGATCCCTAACTTCAGCCTCCCAGGTAGCTGGGATTACACCACCATGTCTAGCTAAAATGATTTTTCATTTTAAGTGTTTTAGGCTCACTGGAAATAATAATAATCTCCTACAAGCATTCTATCTGGAGATAACCACCTAAGTTAATATTTTGACATTTTCTTCTATCCTTTGCTCAGTTATTTAAAAATATATTTGCTTTTATAGAACTGAACACATTGCATACAGTTTTATGCCTTGATCTTTTTATTATTTTCCACTTAATATTTTACTGTGAGCATTTTCCCTATCTTTAAATATTGTTTGAAAAATTAATTTTTTAAATGCATGGCATTCTAACAAATTGCCTTACTAATAAAACATTTTCTAAGCTTTGTCCTTTTAGCTATTTTTTGCAATGTATTTTTGCCACCATAATGTCCTTACATAGAAAGGTCATCATGCCATAACTTTTTTCTCATTTACTTTTATTTATATTTTATTGAAATAATACATTATATGACTGTCTAAACTTAATGTGTATAATATGTTGATATGATACTTATATAGTACAACATGACTGCCACTGTAGCAATAATTAGTGCCTCTAACACGTTATCTTTTGTTAATGGTTGGTATAATCATAATATTTTTCTCAGTAGGTAGGAGAATGAAAGTAACAATATAATAATTTTCAAAAGTTTAGGGTGATCTAAACTCATGCATGGTCACTTAGAAAAGTACTAAATATTTTCTCAAAAACCCCATATAATAGTTTTGGGGTTTTCCTATACAAAGGATGGTAATTTATATGTCTTAGAAGCAAGAGGTTTTAATAAGAAGTGATAAAGGTCTTGACTTTTTATTTTCATTCTCTCTACAGTGGTCATTGGAAAGTTTTCACAGGGAATGAGTTGGCAGCTTTGTTTGGGTGGTGGATGTTTGATTGCTGGAAGAAAAATAAATCAAGTAATGCTGATGTGAAGAACATTTATATGTTAGCAACCACAGTCTCTTCAAAAATTTTGAAGGCAATTGCACTTAAAGAAGGGTTTCATTTTGAAGTAAGAATAAATAATGTCTGTGTGCTAATTTGCTAAACCTATTCCTGTAAACTAAAACCATCTTCTCATTAAAATATACTTTTATTGATTTCATTTATAATTCTCCCTTTTTTGACACTTCCTTAACCTTTTTAAGGTCCAAGGTTTAAACACCTTGGACCAAATTCATCAAGTGTGTGAATTTCTGAAACTAAGATTGTCCTTTAAAAATTACATGAAGGCTTACTATTTCATACAGTAGTATCTCGCTTTTAATCTGGAAAAATCTTGTTCCTGGTAATCTTATCAGTAATACACTCTACCCAAAAATTGTAGGGTCATTAGCCACTTGTTCTTCAAGTTCAGTCTTCAGAAACTAAATTGCAAATTAGGCCTAGTGAGTCTGCACCTAGAAAACAAGTCCTGGCTCTCTTTCAGTACAGAAATCCTAGTCAGTGAAATGGACCTTCTTTGCCACCACTGGTATCAATGACAATTGCCTTTCCTTTGCTGTCTTTGCCAAATATCAATGAAAATGTCATCTCTGGGCATATTTCTTGATCCACAGTCAAGATACAGGTCTTAACACTAATAAGCTGAGTAAAAGAAAATTGTACCTGTCTTAAGGAAACAGAAATTTCAATCTTAGACTTTCTAAATAGAAGAATCTGATGTTTTATTTACGCCTAAGAGTCTGAACTGTAATTATGTCAGTACTTTCCTTGTTTACATCTATAACAAGAAATATATGTATTAATCCCAAAAGAGGAAAAAAACATGATTCTACAGACCAAAATATTATAAATTTGCTTACTTGTTTTTGTTGTGGGAAAGAAGGAACAGCAGAAGTTTTGTTTTTTCTTTTTCTCAGTGAGGAGGGAAAGACATGAATTAGCTCTAGAATTAGTGTGTATCACATACACTTTCTGTTAACTTTGAAAGACTTCTTTTCTTTAAAGTGAACAGGTGTCTCATTTTATGAAATGTCCTCAAATTTGATTACCAAAGAAGGATTTAGTAAGTTTCTTGATGGTATTATTTAGGCAGTGGTCATGGAAAGAACACTTGGTTCAGTATTGTGATAATATTGAAAGTGTGTCGCTAAGAAACTTTATGGCCTTTAATTACAGGAGGATTACAGGAGGACTAAATCATAATCTTCATAGATACTTTCACATCCATGCTTATAATGCAGTTAGAAAGATGGTTTCTGAGATGCTGTGTAATTAACTCCTGGCTTTGTCGCATATATGCAGCAAATCTTGGGGAAACTTACTGAACTCAGAGCCTCTATTTTAGTAATAGTTGTGAGCATTAAAAAAGATAATAGTATAAAGCACTGTTTACAGTGCTGATAATGATAGATGATGATAATATATCTGTGTATGTTACCTTGTGAGACTATATGTATCACCACTTAGAAACATCTGATTAGGTTTGTTATAAATCACTTATTATTAGTAAGCTATCAGTTATGGCATTGTGTATATTTGTGTAATTTAGGACTATATGTTTACTACTATATAAAACTTTGTGGACCAAAGGCCATGACAGGATCACTATGAGTGTTATGTGCATTTAGGAACAGGGTTTTGCTAATGTGTATTTATGAGAAAGTCACTTAACTAGAGTGTGGTCTCCTCTGTATTTCAGGAAACATTGCCAGGTTTTAAATGGATTGGAAGCAGAATAAAAGACCTCCTGGGAATTGGGAAAGAAGTCCTTTTTGCATTTGAAGAGTCTATTGGTATGTAGTAAACATTAAACTCTTTGAAAACTGAAGCTCTTTTTTTTATTATTAGTAATTCTAGAGGAAAGGATTTTGTCTTCTGAATTTGCATTTTGAGTTGTAAAAGCCAAAAAGACCTCAAGAATGAGGAGGTGAGTTTCTCACCAGAAAACTAAAAAAGAATCTTAAAGTCCCCAAAATGCCTTGGTATCAGTGGATTTCATTAATTACTAGACCTTTAAATTCATTAGTCCCACCAAAGAAATGTGAAACTGTTGAAATTGCTATAGGCTTCAGTTTTCCTATTTTAAGATGCTTTCTATTGTCAGGTTTTTTGTGTGGAACTTCAGTTTTGGATAAAGATGGGGTGAGTGCAGCTGTTGTTGTTGCTGAGATGGCATCTTACCTTGAAACACTGAACATAACATTAAAACAGCAACTGATTAAAGTTTATGAAACGTAAGTTCTACTATTATGAACTTTACATGCTAGCCATTTTTATCTTTTACCCTACTTTTAGGTCTCTAAATTCATTTTTGAAGATTAGTCAGTCCTTTCAAAAAAATACTAAAATTACCTGAATCAAGGACAGCCATTTTCTACAAAATGTATATATAATATGCTTATCTTTAACTCTTATCTGAAGAATTACCTGAAACCTAATTTAATGCTAATTAAATCTTTGTGCAGATATGGTTATCATATTTCAAAAACTTCATATTTCTTGTGTTATGATCCCACCACCATCAGAAGTATATTTGAAAGGCTTCGCAATTTTTATTCTCCAAAAGAATATCCAAAATGTTGTGGGACATTTCCTATATTACATGTACGGGACATTACCACTGGATATGACAGCAGCCAACCTGATAAGAAATCAGTAAGTATCTACTTTTTTTTTTTTTTAAGTTTTCAGCAATTTATAATAACTCATACTGAAATCAGGCAAAAAGAAAAAAAAGACTTTGACTTGAACTTAAAACACCTATGCCTGCTTCTTCCTAGGAAGCAGGCTCAAAACACTTCATTAGCATTTTTACTGTTCACCTGCTTTTGGTATGCAATAGTACCAGCTACCAGCTTCTCTCAGCTTTCTTCTCTTTCAGACCTAAAAAGAAAAACTTAGAAACACAGTTTAAACTTTAGACTAGTTTGCCTCAATTTACCCTCTTCTAAACTTCCGTGGGTTCTTTGTACCATCCCCAGCCTTCTCACCAAAACCCCAAGTCAAAGCAAGACTCTCAGAGTGCAGACTATTTCTAACAAAGTAATTTCCTAATTCCCACAAAAGAAACATGTAAGTAAAACTCCAATTACTTTAACATTATACAAAACCTTTCTCAACATTGTCCAAAGTCCTTTCCCCAGATTGTCTAAAAATCCTCAGTCTCTCAGTCCTCATTATCTCACCAACATCAGTCAGAATTCATCTCCAAATGCTCAAAGACAACTTCCTTTGGCTGCTCCTTTGGCGTGCTCCAACTCTTCCATGCTGTCTTCTCCTTGTCCACCTCCTCCAGATAATAGAAGAAACTCCATAATACAGGAACCAACAAAGTTCACTTTCTTTTCAGGCCTAACTTTTGCATGGCCTCTTCCAGACACAAGTCAAACTCAGCAAAACAAACTCCAACATGGAGTTCAAATCTGCAAACTCCTTAGCTTCCTTTAACACACATGCTGCTAATTCTGGGCCAGCCAAAGGCTGCAGGCCCCAGGCCTTGGCCACATGGCCAAGCTCACATGGCTCACATCTTCATCCTGCAAAGTTCCTGACCATCCCACAAAATGGCCAATCTCAATCCCAAATCAGAAATCGCCTCCTCTCCCTTTCTTTGTTTCAAACCTCTTTATATATCCTTATTTCCCACCAAGAGAACTCCTGAGGTAGGAAGCCCTGTCAAGGCCTGTATATTAATTAAAGTCCTACCCAGTTCTTACTAACATTAATAATTCTAAAGCAAGAGACAATGGCACGGGGGGGGGGGGGTGCCCCCTATCAATACTACAGTATAATAGTAATAGTTCAAGCCTGTGAATTTCTTGAAACTAGGATCTATTGTTTTCCTCAGAACAGTTGTAAGTCCACTGATTGGCTCCGACTCTGGTCCTGGTTTCTCACTCCCAAGTCTATGTTACTTACTGAGCAGGGAAGGAAGAGGATGAGAATCAGGAAGAGACAGGGAAGGAGACAGTAAGAATGTGTGTTAATGGGAAATAGGGTTGAAAATAAAGTCTGAATATTTATAATGTTGAAGATATAGGTGTAAGTCTTGCCTTTCCAATTTATTCCTAATAATTCCTGCCAAGTAAGATAACTTTTAGTTTCTTAGATGCATATATTTTTAAAAATTTTCTCTCTTTTTGTTCTTCCTACTGTTGTAGTTTCCCACATTAGCCAATCCCCAAGCAGATACTGCTGCCCCACCTATGGGACCTCTAGGCCCCACCCATAAGCAGCTCTCTTCCTCCTGAGGGTTCATTATTAGTGGGCCTCCCTTTTGTAATTTATCACTTTTTATCTTATATCATCATTGTTTGTAATTGGCAGGTCCATTTCTGATATACCTTATACCTTTCAAAATGTCTCTCTACCTCATAGGGGCTCAGCATATCTTTTGTTAGTGTTGTGTTTTGCTGTTGTTATTAGCCTATACTTCCATTCATAATGTTCTGCTACTGTCGCAAAATTCTAGGGGAATAATATATATTTGGAACATCTTCAGTCTCTTGTATAAGATACCATATACAATCCATCTCTGTATGATCATCTGATCAACAAATACTGGTTTCCAATTATTGGTGTTCTGTGTGTGTGTGTGTGTTTGTAAACTACTTAAAGAAGAACCAAATTATTGGTTCTTTTTCTCTCAAGCTGTAGTTAGAATAGTTCTTATGATGCTTTTTTTCCCTCTTTATTGTCTTTACAGTTTATGGTATTCGTTTTCAGAATGCTATCTCTCCGCTCTCCATGGATAAGTGCAACAGTTTTGTAAGGCAGGTCACTTAGATGTTGCTTCCCCTAAGATTGTACAGTGTCAGAGACATCTAAGTTATTCCCACACGATTGACATTCATCTATGTGTTCAGTAGCCGTTTGTCAAGACCCTTCAGTGCCTTCAGGCACAGATATACTGGGGATATTAGCCATAGAGAATAAAGGCCTGGTGATTCTGTACTCTAGATTCTATAGTGGGGAAATGGACAATTAAGTCGTGATTACAAGATGGAAAGTGCTACCAGGGAGTGCCTAGGACACCATGAAATTGCAGAAAAAGAATTCTTACTCAGATTTGGGTGGTAGATTGAAGACTTTCTAGAGGACTGTTGTAATCTGAGTTCTAGAGTATGAGTCCCCACTCTTGGTAACCACCACTCTGCTTTGTGTTTCTATGAATTCCATTGCTCTAAATTCCTCAGAGTGTGATGGATTTTACAACTCTTGTAAATGAAGGAGATGCAAAGTATAACCTAACTGTTGTTTCAATTATAATTAGGTGCTGCCTGTGAGTAAAAATAGCCAAATGATTACATTCACTTTTCAAAATGGCTGTGTTGCTACCCTTCGGACAAGCGGGACAGAACCAAAGATAAAGTATTATGCAGAGATGTGTGCATCACCTGACCAGAGGTGAGAGATGATGGGCTTAATAGAAATATAACTTTCATATGTTTATATTAACTTATATATGTTTATATATATGTATATATATCTTTTATGTTTATGTATATTAGCCTTCATATGTTTACATACATGTTTTGTTGAGATAGGATTTTCGTATACCATCAAGTCCATCTATTTAAAAGCACACAGTACATTGACTTTTAATATAGTCACAGAGCTGCAATACCATTACTATAGTCAACTTTAGGAGAAATTTGCTGGGCGTGGTGGCACACACCTGTAATCCCAGCTACTTGGGAGGTGGAGGCTAGAAATCACTTGAGTTCACGGGTTCGAGACAACCTCAGACAACAGAGCAAGACCTGGTCTCAAAAAAAAATAGCTGGGTGTGGTGGTACACACCTGTAATCCCAGCTACCTGGGAGACTGAGGCTGGGGGATCACTTGAGTCCATGGGTTCAGGATTACCCCAGGCAACATAGCAAGACCTAGTCCCTAAAAAGGAAAAAAAAAACTTTAGGAGAAGTTTGTATTGCCTTTAAGCCCAAGCCTTTGAGTTTAAGGGTAGATTTTCTTCCCCTTGGGGAAAAACAAGATTTCCTGAAGTCATTCAGAGCCAAGTGTTAAGTTAAACCAAATGGGTACTACTGTATATGGTTTAAAATGGAGAATGATCACTAAAATAATAAAAGCTGATTGGTTATGTGTTTTTTCATATGGCTGTGAATTTGGTTTAAGACATTCCTAGAAATACTCTAGGCACAGCGCCCCTTTCAGTGATGAATAAAGAAAATGCTTATATGTATTTTTTAAAGATCTCATTCTTTTACTTACATATCCCTCTGTGACAAAAGAAAAGTCATACCACCTTAATATCTATATTGTGTATTTTTCAAAAGTATTTCAGGAAGCCATGTATTTTAATGTCAGGTATTGGTGTTCTAAGCTATTAATCTGCCTGATCTAGGAGAATTCTTTGGATTTCTGTATATAACATATATAACTGCTATATAAGTTATCTATATATAGCTCATTCATTTATCAAATACCAAAGAACTTCTTTTAATGCAGTTCAACTTTATTTGTGATATTAGTATTTTTTTTGAGAGAGCTTTTTCTAAAACTCTATCTTGTTTCATTTTATTTTAACTGAGTGAATTTCTCTTTTGCTTGCTAATTGTTTAATTATCCCATCAGGTTTATGTGCTCTTTAAAAGGTCTAACAATTTGAGCAAATTTGGAGGCTTATATAAATAACTTCAAAACTCTTAATTTTTTTCCCTCAGTGACACCGCCTTATTAGAAGAGGAGTTGAAGAAGCTCATTGAAGCTATGATTGAGAATTTTCTTGAGCCTAGCAAAAATGGCCTAGTCTGGCGTTCTGTTTAATGCTCACCTGCCATCACTACTTTGCACCGGCACATGGGACAGAACAGCAAGCACTCCATGCTCGTGTTAGCATTGAGCTCGTGTTAGCATTCTCTCTCTTCTGGCCAACTATTTAGCCTTTTCCTTTCTTTCTTTTTGGTTGGCTAACTAAACACACTGTATAAATTTGAAATGACATGGTCTGGAGTGAAATTCAAATTTTTTCATAATCTTGAACAAAAGTCATTACATTAAAAGCATTGTAGTAACACAGTGTTCTTCTTTTAACAGAAACAAAACAATAACAAACACAAGTCTTCTTATTAAAGTATGATAGTGCTTACTTCCACATTCTTGTAATTGTGTTTAGCACAGTTTAAAAATAATCAGATGAATGGTATGTAAGTGTAGAGTTAGTTAAGGAAATTAATCCATAAAATTGGCAGTTAAGTGTCACTACTCTCAGATCACTGTGGAAAAGTGTCATTTTATGTCACAAGTATTCATTTACAAATTGGAGTATTTGAAATAGTGTACTTATTATTTTTAGCTTAGAGCTGATGTAATATATGATTTTCACACCTCTGTTTCAGGTGCTCTTGGTGCAGTGTAAATGTATGTATTTAACAATGTTTACTGAACATAAAACAATAGTGGCAACACTCCTATGGGCTTTGTACTTGTCAAATTTCTTAGTGCCTTTTCAGGATCTGGTATAATACTGAAACAGTGTTCTTGCAGTAAATATAACTTAACCAGTTACTTTTCAGACAGTTGAGGAAAATCTTCCAAACTATATAGGTGCTTCTTCGTAGACAACAAATGGGTTTGGTGATTATGAAATCTTTGAATGTAAATATAAATATCAATACAATCAAGCTTAATAGAACTACAGTTAAGGATCTTCATGTTATAAATAAGAATCACAGGAAACAATTGAGAAACAAGCTTTGAATTTCCATAAAAATCTGACTTCCAATTTTCATTTATAGACATTCCTTTATCATAAAGTAATGCTAATTTTACTAAGAAATAAAACATCCAAATTTTAGATGTTAAGAAGCACTAAACTACATGTTGTAAAACTAAAGTCCAGTTGACTCTAGCATCTTGCTGGCTCATTTAGAATTTCTGATCACAATAGTACTATTTTTTGTTTCTAGTGTGGAGAGAAAATTAGATCTCTTTGGGTTGATTCTCCAGACTTACTCAAGACTTAAACAAGAAATGTTTAATCTTCTTAAACATCTGTCTTATGTAACTCACTGAATACTTAAAGACATGTTGCATAGTTAAAGAGTTACAATAACAAGACCTTGGATGTAATCATACTACACAAACTGCCTATGGGAAATAACTGGTATTAGAGAATTTGTTAAAAAAAAATAATAATAATAAAATTGAATCAATTAGAATATTAAATTTGTAGTTTGGCTTGTTGCAGCTATCAGCTAACATTTGGTTGAACCCATATGATCCAAATGTAATATTCAAATTATTGTTATTGCCACTATTGTTAATGTGTTCCCTCTTTACTTTCTTTTAACTGGATTTTGTAGATAATAGATAATAGACTGCTGACTAAGTGTAGAACACCTTATTTCTGAATTAGTTTGTTTTCAAAGACATTGCACAGAAGAGAAAATGTACAGAATGTATTGCTTTACTTGCTTTTAGGAATGTAGATTATAATTTAGGAAATGACTTATAGTCTACAGAGTTGTATGAACAATGTTATATATATAAATATATATATATTTGCTTTCAGTATGCGTGTTACAGTAACTAAACAGCAAAGTGGAGCTAAAATTATATGATAGCCCCATTCATAATCAGTAAAACTGAGTCATGATTTGTCATTCTATCATAAAGAGAATAGCTTTATTTGAGTGCTTTAATGTAATATAACATTTAAGTCACCATCTGAAAATTCTAACTCCAAAGTTAAAATAACAAAATTTTACAAATATTGCCAAAGTGTATGGATCGAAGGTATTTGATTCTAGTCAAGCACTGGAATCCATCTGAGAATGATATTTAAACATGAAATTGGCATAGTGGGTATATATTACCTAACAGGATAAATTCAGAAATAACCTAAGCTTTAACCAGGAAAGACAGAATCACTGGCCAGAAGGTCTTTGCCTTAGACTATATATTATGTATCTTTTTTTTCTTTATGAACAATATCATGGAAATGAATGCATTCTCCTTAATCATGTAGATCAAAATAGGAATTTTCTATAGCTTTGGGGAAAGGAAAAGAAGTTGTAAGGCAAGGCCAAAGTGTGCATGGAAAATAATAGTAGATATAAACAGTAGGTCAAACAAAGGTGGCACAGGAAATACTTCTATGAAGGACAAACCTAATCACCCTAAAAGTAGGGAATAAACTGACTATGGGCAAGTTGTTTATTTGTGTTTATTTACTGTTATTAGTAGTTGATAGAGAATATACTGTTTTCCTAACAACCACTAAAAAAAGGTCAAGTTATAGGAGGGTGAGAAAAAAAAACCTCTTACTGATACAGTTCCTCCTTGGATGTGTCTTAGGATCATATGAGAACTGGGAAGGGAACAATATAGATATTTTTCAAAAATAAAGTTCAAATAAAGATCATTTAATTCTGGAGAAGAAAATATTGTTGAGACAATTTAATAAATCTTAAATTAACTGAGTCTTTTGTTGAAGGACTCAAAGTAAGGAGTAATATGGTTGTTTCTCCTTCCCAGTGAGGGCAGTATAAAAGGGAATAAGGCTCTTTTTATAAAAAAATAAAATTTTGAAATATTAAGGATATGTACTAAATGGCTTTTAAAGTTTCCTCCCAATGCTTTTTTTTTTTTTTTTTTAAACTCAGGTTGGAAAAAGGTGGTGGTGTTCAGAGCACTTAAATTACCATTTGAGTTTCAATCCATATCTAGAAGAATCTAGCTCACAAAATGGTTTTTGTACATGTTGAGTAAGTAGTATATGCATGAGTTAGTGAATAAAGACATGTTTTGATGTTGTTTTTAATTTAACCTAGCAAATTAAGTGAGGTGAACATAATTTTGTTTGTCCTAAAGAATGTATAGTGATAGCTGGGCGTGGTGGCACACACCTGTAATCCCAGCTACCTGGGAGACTGAGGCTAGGAGTCACTTGAGTCTGTGGGTTTGAGACTACCCTGGGCAACATAGTAAGAAGTCTCTTGCTTTAAAAAAAAAAAAAAAGTCTAGTCTCTGAAAAAAAAAAAAAAAAAAAAAAAGAATGTACAGTGTTGTTGGATACTGAACGGGTTTTTTTGAAATATAAAGTATTGTTATTTTGGATGTAGTAACTTCAGCAAATGGAGGTTCCAGGACATTAGATACTAAAATTTCCTAATCCTAAACTGGTTGCTTCTGAAATTGGTGCAACAGATATTAACTAGAGTTTAATGGAGAAATTGTTCTATAAGTTGCTGCTATTGGTTATTTCTTTCAGATGTTTTCCTTTTATATCTGTGATGCTTGAAAAATCCTAACTCTACTTGGATAACTTTAATTTTATGCCTTTTTCTCTCTACCTCCCTTCTTCCCTAGGTGCCCTCCCACACACATTTTGTTACTGTGAAAACCTTTGCCCTATTACCTCGCTGATAAGAAATCTTCACTGGATTCATTCAGAATGCTTTAAACCTCTTTGTAAACTATGTTTGTTTATGGATTCTTGATTATTTTGTCATTACTATAAATATATGTAAGACACTGTAGGAAATGACTTTAAATATTTCTTAAACTTTTTTGATCAGTCTAGATATTATGTATGTAAATTTATTATGACCTTTCACAATTGTCTTCCAAGATTGCTCTAGAAACTGGTGGGGAAAGAGTCACACTAAACAAAATGAATGGTAAATGGATCTGACATTTTATTTCAGGTTTCCTTCTACTCTGGGCATCCAAAGCATATGATCTGAGGATATCATTTTTCATATTTCCCCCCCTCAAAGCATCATATAATAAACCATAATAAGTCTGAACATAGAGAAAAGAAAGAAGAGAATCTTTCATTGTCTATACACAGAATGACTAATTCTAATTGGAAACCAAGTTAGTATTTACCATTGTTACTTAAAATATTCAACATCTGGTTACATTCATTAAGCCATCTTTTCTTTTTATTCATACAAGTCTATTATGTACTTAGAAAATGTGCAAGAATGAGTGATGAGTAACTAAGACAAGGGCAAAAGGACATATCTGGGACTTGTTTCTCAAATTATTCTACCAACATAATCCAAAAGCAGAAAAGATAAATGTGAGGTGAATGGGGCTTAAGGGCAAAATCAGAAGTAGCCTACCACTCACATGAAATTGTGTGCACCATCATACAAATGTAAGTGAATTTTGCACCCTCCATAATAAAACTGTTTAATGTAGAAATGATTCCTAATCTTCACTAAACTTGGTGCTATCCGATAGGGGCACATGTTTGTCATGTGCCTTCTCATTTTTCTCCCCTAACCTCCTCCATTGCTGCATATCCCTGGGGGTGCATACCCTGACTCTAGAGTAAGAAATATAAACAACTTATCTAGGATAGTGCCACCCGTATAGAAGCTGGCCTTTACGATTATTAATCTCAAATGACACTGAACCACTGAACCTGATAGTTTATTGTCAGAGCTGTTGGCCACTGTGTTCTCTTGACAAAGGAATACCCAACTCTCAGTTTCCTGAGGACAAGGGTCATTTTTCTTATTGCTCATATCCATAGCTGCCATAGGATGCCGAATTAGTCACAATAGGAATTAAAGGGTTTTATTTTAAAGGAGCAAATAGTTTAAGAAATAACCAAAACCATTCATTTTTATTTCAACTTTTAAAATCTGTCTCATTGCTGAAATGTATAATAGGCAAGGTTTATTAATCACATGCATCCTTAACTACTCAGTTCCATAGGGAGAGCAGAGCATATTTGAAAATTGTCTATCACACGGGGCATTTTACATTTACAGCAAGGTTTTGGCCAAGAAGGGTAAGAAAGTGTCCATGTCAACGTAGGGTCACTAGTGTGAGTGCCATTTTGAGCCTACTAGTGTTGCCTTCCAAGTCACAACTAATTTGATGTTATTTGGTATATTTGTGTCCAGTGTTAAATTCATCACCTTACAAGAGCCACTTGACCAAGAGTATGCATCTCTATGTTGTGAAACCTTGTTATGGGCTAAAGTAAAAAAATCTTTGTATACATCATTAAATATGCTTCATAGAATACATACAGTTAAGTATAGATTATTTTTCTCACTGTTGCACTAAGTATGCCCCTGTTTTAACAGGTTTTGTCAACACCTCATTTTTCCCTACAAAAACACCAGAGTGTATTATAGTGCTGCCTGTGAGAATTTGCACTTTAAGTATTTGTGTGGATTTCTTGTGGTTTTAGCCAATGAAGTGTTATCAGTAATAAACAGGTCTCTTCATAAGCATGAGTGTTTGCATAGTTTTTATTATCTTAGATCCTGTGCAGTTCATGAAGTGCGCTATCCACACCAAACATGTTCTGGAAATATATACTCAAAGAATCTACTTTGAGCCTAAAGACAAGACCTAAAATGATAGAATTGTTATTATTCCCAAAGGAGAAAAACTGAAAATGTGTATGTAAATGGAAACATTTTGGAGAGGAGATTATATTTAAAATGCTTTATCCCACACCCTCCTCTTTGTTCTCCACAAACTACCTCTTTTCATTTTTATTAGTGAAGCAACCATATACCTATTTCTTCCTTCTTCCCATTATTAAATGGTCCACTCTTCTAACTTGTTTTTCTTATTTTTTTAAATAAAATTTTATTGTTTGGGTACACAGTTCGTGTTTGTAGACCTGATCCTCCCCTCCCCCTGTTTCCCCCTCGGGTCACTCCAGTTCCTTTCTCATTGCCAGTTGTTGCTCAATGATTAGCCCATTGATCTCGTTTTCTTTTCTGAAGCAGTGTCCCCCTGGGTGGCGTCTCACATTCCTGGGGAACTGCAGACCAGGCTCATCACATCTCCAGGAATAAACTTGGGACAAGTGGCCCATCTGAGCATGTTGGAAAAGCTCCTGCAAGGCAGACATGTGGTGTGGCTCTCCAGACTTCTTCTTTATGGGATTTCCTGTGGAGAAGACAGTTGCTTTTTTTCCAGACCCTTATGATCTCTGGTTTCAGTGTTTCCTTGTTTTTATTGGCTGTCTCTTCCATTCATTCTGATGTCTGTTCCCTGGTGCTGCTTCTTAGCCTTATAGCTCTGGCACTGGGAGACCTTGTCCCAGCCACTGGCAACAGATAAGTTCCCAGGTGGGGACAAACCTCAACAGATGGTTGGTCTGGCTCATCTTCTCATAATTCACAGTTCTCCAGGGTCACTGCCACCTCTCTGTGGCTTTCCTCCCCCATTGGGGAAGGGGGGCTCCTTGCTCACATTGAAAGTGTCCCTGGATGGGGAGTTTAGCTCCCAGCACCAGAAATGTTGTAGGTGTTACTCTGTGACATGTCTTCATTCTAGTGGCCTCACAGTCTTGTATCTCAGGGTTCAGACCATACTCTTTTTGGGCAGGTGATGGGTTTGTTCAGGGCCTTTATTTCCCTATCTCCTCCAATATGTTTGCAACTGGATTGTTGTGTTTCTTGTCATGATGAGGACTGAGATGGGAATGAGCCAGAGGAGGATCCCTGGCAGAGTACCAGCTCCTCCCCCTCCCAAATCCAAAGGCAGCAGGAATGGAGCTCTGGGGTCACATTGGGGGGGGGGTCGCCAGGTCACCCCAGCTTCCCCCAAGAGAGCCTTACCTGTTTCCATCTAATTTGACCTCTGTCCCTTTACTTCATTTAATTGCTCTATAAATATTTATTGACCCGGAACTGCAGAAGAACCAAGAGCACTCCATAAGGTAGAAACCTGGGAAGAAAGACATGACAACCATCTTACTGCCAGAACAACCTATTCAGAACAGCATTCCCACTGCCCTCCCACCACCAAATATATGTCAATGATAGATATTAACACCTTTATCCCTCTTTTTTTATTCCTTAACAGCTTTATTCCCATGTCTTTGGATTCAGGCATCTGGAGAGAAGACTTTTTTTATCAGGTGCCTACCACCTCAGTTAAAGTGGAGACGAGACAATGGGAAATAGTCAATTCACCAAGTTACGATGCAGTGCCAGAGCAGAGTGATGGAAGATAGTAAAGTAAAAGAGCCGACAACAAAAAGTTGAGGGAGGGGATCTTGAGCATAGAGCACAGCCAGAGTGCAGGTGAGTTTGAGTGACTTGGCACTGCTCTGTTGGTAGGGAAGAGTAGAGAGGCAGAAAGGAGCCTGGCTGCTGTGCTTCAGTCAGCAGGAAGGAAAGTCACAGAGGCATAAGCAGAAAGTGGGACACAATGCTGGGGAGGACGCATGACTGGAGGGACTCCCACTGGAAAGAAGTTTAAAGGCCATCCTACTCAGCTCTTAGTTTCTGCAGTATAACTATCAAATGGAAATACATATTTGAATCCAGCAACAAGATGCCAAGACAAGGTATTCTCTTTTTTTTAAAAAAAGGTCAATGGAGATCTTTTTTCCTGTAGTTCAGTCTACCACAGCTCCTAGCCTTTGGCTATACTTGAAAGCTTGTGAAAGTCCATTTTCTTTACATTTAATCTTTTCCCCCTTGGTAAATAGGCACAATTTCTTTCTAGTTCCTGGTATGACAGGTTTTAGGTCCTCCTCACATTTCTGGTCGTTGCATAGTCTGTTTTGAAGCAGTTGGGTCTAGAATAAATATAACATCCTAGAAATGGTACCAGCATCAAGTAGAATGGCAGGATTTCTACCTGCCCAGGGGTAGAAATCTAGCCACCACCACAGCAGGTGGGCTTCACAGCAAGCGCCCTCCCACCTCCTCTTCACTCTGCAAACAATTCCTTTTTTAACCCTCAACACCATCCCTTCAAAAAGTCTTTTCTGCCTGTTCCCCGCCCCATCCCACCCACCACACCTTTGTACCCTGCAGCCCCTTGCCCCTGCATGCCCCATCCAGGAGGAAACAAGGTGTTTGTGTTGAACTCTCCCAGTAAACTGTGAGTATCAAGGGCTGGGGTTGGCTGGCTCTGCCAGTCCCCAGTGTTCAGAATGGAGTCAAAGAGTGAGCCCCAGGCGATGGGGGGAACAGGAAGAGGAACTTCAGTTGAAGAAGACTTAAAAGGGGATCTGAATTGTTTTTAAAGACATAGGCTATGAATAAGGAAAGGGGAGGGGAAGTACATGGAATATGAATAAACTCAATTGAAAGCAGACTGGGAAGAGGCACTTTAACTTGCCAACAGGCTTCCAGTCAGACTATGACAGCAGCAGAGTCATAAACTGAAAGGAGAAGAACCAACCAGAGGCTAAATATGGAAAGCAGGGGAGGGGAGGGTGGGTAGAAGATATTTATTCCCATGTGAGCTGGGAGTAAGGGTAGGAAAAGTATCAACTGGATCCACATGTATTCAAATTGCTCACCATTCTCACATGTGCATGCTTCCTCCAGGTGGACAAGGATCCATGTCCCAGAAATAAACCCAGAACCTCTACTCTGAAAGAAATCCCAACTCAATGCAAGCATCTCTCTTTAAGATTGGGGGAGCCTGAGCAGACCCACTCAAGTCCACAGAATGAACCAATTTCTGCAGAGCCCCCATTATTTTATTCTCAAACTGCTGTTTTCTTGCCCCCCTCACCTGAAAAGGGCTAGTTAAAACCCATTCAATGAATCTTAGTCACAAGCAGCGAAATTTAAGCAGTCGTAAAAACTCTCCCTAAAAACAAGAGCCCAGGACCGGATGGATTTACAAATGAATTCTACATGACATTCAAAGAGGAAATAACACCTATGTTACTAAAACGATTCCAAAAAATTGAGAAAGAGGGAAAGCTCCCAAACACATTCTATGAAGCAAACATCATACCAAAACCAAATAAGGACAGCACCAAGGAAGAAAACTACAGACCAATTTCCCTAATGAACACGGATGCAAAAATTCTAAACAAAAAGCTAGCAAATCAAATCCAACAATCCATAAAAAGCATTATTCACCACGACCAAGTTGGATTTATCCCAGGAGCACAAGGATGGTTCAACATTCAGAAATCAATTAACATAATCCACCACATCAACAAGAAAAAAAACAAAAATCACATGATCACATTAATTGATGCAGAGAAAGCATTCGACAAAGTCTAGCACCCATTTATGATAAAAGCCCTTGAAAAACTGGGGATCAAAGGAATATACCTCAACATAATAAAAGCCATCTATGACAAACCTACAGCAAACATCATCTTAAATGGGGAAAAACTAAAATCATTCCAATTAAGACCTGGAACCAGACAAGGATGTCCACTCTCTCCACTGCTTTTTAACATTGTACTGGAAGTTCTACCCAGGGCAATAAGGCAAGAGAAAGATATAAAAGGGATACAATAGGAAAAGAGGAACTGAAGCTATCATTATATGCAGATGATATGATTCTTTATGTAGAGAACCCCAAAAAATCTACAGAAAAACTTCTCGAAACAATAGGCCAGTTCAGTAAGGTAGCTGGTTACAAAATAAGCACACAGAAGTCAGTAGCCTTTCTATATGCAAAAAGTCAAGCAGAAGAAGAAGGAATTAAAAAAGCCATCCCATTTACCATAGCATCAAAAACAATTAAATACCTGGGAATAAACCTAACAAAGCACATGAAAGAACTATACAAAGAAAACTTTAAAACACTGCTAAAAGAGATAGAAGAAGACATAAGGAAATGGAAAGACATTCCTTGCTCATGGATTGGAAGAAGTAACATCATCAAGATGGCCATTCTACCAAAAGCAATCTACAGATTCAATGCAACCCTATAAAAATTTCAATGGCATTCTTTAAAGCAATAGAACAAAAACTACGGAAATTCATGTGGAGTAACAAAAGACCTCGAATATCAAAAAACCTCCTGGCTAAAAAAAGAGAGAATGGAGGCCTAACTATTCCAGACTTCAAGTTATACTACAAAGCCATAATAATTAAAACAGCATGTACTGGTACAACAGACAATCAGACCAATGGAACAGAATTGAGAGCCCGGAAATAAAACCACACATATATAGTCAACTTATCTTTGATAAGGGGGAGGGGGGAAACTTACATTGGAGCAAAGATAACCTATTCAATAAATTATGTTGGGAAAATTGGAATAAGACATGCAAAAAAATGGACCAAGACAACATCCTCACTTCATGTACAAAAATCAACTCAAAATGGATAAAGGACTTAGATGTAAGACCTGAAACCATAACACACATAGAGGAAAATCTGGGCAAAACCCTCCATGAAGTACAATTCAGAAATCCCTTTTTGGAAACATCTACAGATGGCAAAAAAACTGAAGGAAAACATAAACAGATGGGACTACATCAAATTAAAAAGCTTCTGTACAGCAAAAAAGACAACAGAAGAAAACTAAAAGAAGCCCAAACAAATGAGAAAAAATGTTTGCCCTCCACAAGTGTGATAAAGGCTTAATAACACAGATCCATAAGGAACTTACACAACTAAACAAAAACAAAACAAGAAGCCCAATCAAAAAAATGGGGAAAAGAACTAAAAAGACACTTCTCCAAAGAGGAAATACAAATGGCCAACAGGCACATGAAAACTGTTCAATGTCACTGGCAATCAGAGAAATGCAAATCAAAACCACAATGAGATACCACCTTACACCAGTAAGAATGCCCACATCAAAAAAACAGGCAACAATAAGTGCTGACGAGGATGTGGAAAGGAACACTCTTACACTGCTGGTGGGAATGTAAACTGGTCCAGCCACTATGGAAAGCAGTGTGGAGGATGCTCAAACTAATGAAAATGTAACTACCATTTGACCCAGCAATCGCTCTTCTGGGAATCTACCCAAAGGAGACCTCAATGTGGGTACAAAAGACACCTGTGCTCGGATGTTCATTGCAGCACTGTTTATAATTGCAAGGACATGGAAGCAACCCAAATGTCCCAAAACAGATGAATGGTTGAAGAAGATGTGGTATATATACACAATGGAGTATTACTCCTCAATTAAAAATGACAAATTTGATGAATTTATTGAAACTTGGATGTACCTAGAAGAAATCATACTAGCAGAAACGAGTCAGAAAGAAAAAGACAGAATCCAAATGGTTTCACTAATATATGGACAACCAAACAAAAATACACAATGAGAGGGTGGGGACCAGCTGGAATGGTCAGGGAGGGGAGGTGGTGGGTGACCCTCGGAAATTAAATGGAGATTAAATTGATGTGACATATAAAAAAAATAATAATAATAAAATTTATTTAAAAAAAAAGATCACCAATCTGTATAGGTTATTTATTGGTTTTAGCAGTTACATAGACACACCAAGCAGGGCAGGGCCAGGGAGCAGGGGCAGGGTAGGGGAGGCAAGAGGTAGGCAACAAACCCCCCACCTTCCCAGGGATCTTCAAACTCTTCCTCTGGGATCTTCCTGGTATTCACTTGTGCGCTCTCATTTGCATGCTCTCTGTTTCCCTTTATCCCCTTTCTCCTAGGCCCAGGTGTAAAGGTTCACACCTCCACAGGACACATCCCACAAAAGTCCCCATAATCCTCTATCATGGTCCTTCAGGCTCTCTCCCACTTGTTCCCAAGTGGGAACTCTAGCTCTGACGGCCTCAATTCTACAATCAGATTTCTAGGGTTTGTTTTAGTTTTGTTTGTCCCTTGAAAACCTTTTCTTAAGGCAATAGAATGGATGTGGGGAATTTTCTCTAAGTAAAATCAAATAAGATACAAAGTTAAAGATTGCCAGGAAGCCAGCATGTAATTCTGGGAGTTTGCTTGTGCCATTTGGATCTGTCCAAGCCTCACCCGGACTAGCACCACCTGAAAACAATTCCTGTTTCTAACGCTGGTGGGACTTTGGGATGACTCTGGCACTTGCCTGGTCAGTAAATCTTAATCAGCTAGTCTGGGGACATTAGCTAACTTGAAAACTGGGGGCACTAGGAACCCATCCTCTACTATCCAGTTTCCAGAGTTGGAGAAACTCCTATCCCTCTCGTCCTCCCCAAATTCTTTTTTTTGCAAATAGATGAGCTCTTTCTTTAATCCACACTGATCTTTCTGTTATCACACAGCTAGGAATTGACACTTTCAACATTCTGCCTAGAGAGCTCCTTAGTTAAATCAAAGTTTTCAAATTATTTTCCCTCATCTTTCAAGTTACCATAGGCAACTATTTTGTCATTGTGAAACACAGATTACCATTTTCCAGTTGCCAGTAACAGTTTCCTCACCATTTTCCCAGACTTCATTGTTTGCCATTTTTCCAGTTCCACCCATCCCTGATCCCAAAGACAGTGACATGAATTTTGGGGTTTAGTCAAAGGCAGCATTTCAATTGTGGACAATTTCTGTATTTGTTTATATTTCAGTCAACTTTTGCTGCTAAGTCAACTACCCCAAAACTCTGTGGCTTAAAACAACTATATACATATACATATATGTATATATAGTGTATATATATACATATATATGTATATAGTATATATATATGTATATAGTATATATATGTGTATGTATATAGTATATATAATGTGTTATATATAATACACACATATATAACAATGTTATATGTATATCTACATATAACTTTACCCCCTCTCCCTCCCTTGCTCTATGCTTCAGTTCTGCTGACAGTTTGTTAGTTTTAAGCTTTACTTGTCCTTTTGCTTGTTTGTTTTCTCTATACCCCTCATATTGGTGAGATCATCCAGTATTTTCCTTTTTCTTTCTGGCTTATTTCCACTAGCATGAATCCTTCTAGGTCTATCCATGTTATCACAAATGCATCAAATTTGTCTTTTTGGTTGCTGAATAATATTCCATTGTGTAAATATACCACAGCTTTCTGATCCAGTCATCTGTTTGGGGGCATTTGGGTTGTTTCCATATCCTGGCTATTGTAAATAGTGCTGCAATAAATATCTGAGTACAGGTGTTCATTTAAATTCGTGTTTTTGTATCCTTTGGATAGATTCCCACAAGTGGGATTGCTGAAAATTCCATTTTCAGTGGTTTGAGGGTCCTCTGCACAGCTTTCCATAATGGCTGGACCAGTTCGCATTCCCACCAGTAGTGTAAAAGTGCTCCTTTTTCTCCACATCCATGCCAACACTTGTAAAACAACTATTTATCTGTCTCACAGTTCTGTAATTTGGTGACTTGAACTGAGGTCAGCGGCCTGGTTTTTCTGGCCTTAGTGGGGTGCTGGTAAGTTTAGGATGGCTTCAGCTGGATAGGTTGAGCTCTGCCTTCCTTGGCCTACAGCAAGCAAAGCAACCTACCTGGGGAAGGATTCCAAAAGGGAGACCCAAGGTAAGCTAGGCTCACAATTGGCACACTGTCCTTTGTTGCATTTTTCTGCATAGAGAAAGTAATAACGTCTTCCCAGATTCAAGGGAAGGAAAAGACGTTTCCACCTCATAATGGGGGTGGGACGGGAGAAGGGGGGGATGAAAAATCACTCAACAGAAGGTCTAACTTCAGGAAGAAATGAGAATTGTGACTGTGCTTCCATCTATGTACCTTCTCAGAGGCCACCACAGGAGGAATTTGGTGTGTACACTTCCCTGCCAGCTATGAAGATTCCATAATTACAGATGTATACACAAAAACATAGCATATTTTTCTCTGTCTTAGGTGTTTTATATAAACTCACACATATTAAGACATTGTGTTATGTATTAAAAAAACTTTGTGTGATATAAATATAAGATATAAAGAATGAAACACTTTTTTGCCTATTACACAGGGAAAGAATTTTCATCAATGTATTTTTAACTCCTAATCAACCATTCATTTCTTACCTGGACTATGCAGCAACTTCCTAACCAACTTTTCTACCTCTTGTCTGGCCCCCTTCCAGTATGTGCAAGCCAATGTAATCAGAATATTTAAAGGCAAAATCTAATCACATCATTCTTCCAGAAAAATTGTTCAATTGCAACCCATTGACCTTAGGATAAAATCCAAACTCCATCTGGCTCCTATTTACATGTCAAGCCTCATTTATTTTTATGTATGCATTTCAATGTTTGTATGTATGTATGTATGTATTTTGTCATTTCTCCCCCAAGGTGTCACGCTTTCTCTCAAAACTGATTGTTAAGTTTTGACCTAAGAGAGTGACTTCCAGAGTTCCCTTCACCTTCTCCTTCATGGCATACAGCATTGTTGCTGCAACTTGTTGACCTGTCTCATTCCACCACCTACCTGTGGAATCTGGGGGCAGAGATGCCATCTGGCTCCTGGTTGTATCACTAGGTGTCAAGAACAGCTCCTGCCTGGCATCACAGCTCCTCAGTGTGGTCCAGTGGATGCATGCATGAATGAATGTTAGGCTTGAGGACAAAGAGAAGCTCCACTAAAACTCCTGGCTAAGTAGAACAGACATATACATTGATAAATTAGTAGCTTAGGGAGCAAACAGCACATGTAACAAGGATAGTGAATTTGAGTCAGCTTCTCAGTTCCACCAGGGGGCACTATGGGAATGCCTCATATTTCTCCTAAAGCTATCACCTTACTTTAGTGGGGGGAACCTACCTTTTTTGAATAACATTTGATTTTCAAAAGTGAGGCTGTCCTTTTGTTTTGCCTTTCAATAAATTCCCTTTTCAGTTTACTGGAGAACTCTATATCTACGTCTATAAGTTTTAAGAGCTGATGTAATTCCTTTGGTGTCTAGTTTACAGTTGTATATAAATTGCAAATTATTCCATTTTTATATCATTACAAGAAAAATTCAACTTTTATCTTTCACATTAACTGCTGGAAGCCACAGTAGGAATTTTTATTATTTTTTCCATCATAAAGATGGTCCTTTGAAATCTTCCATTGTAGTGGTCTCAACTTAAATGCGCTCAAGAATCACCTCTCAGTGCCTAGGAGCCTGTTACGAATGCAGATTCTTGTGCTTTCTCTCCCCTTTCCCTACATTCTGATTCAATGAGTCTGGATGGGGCTCTGAAATCTGAATTTTTCGAAAGAGCATATACCCCTCCTCCCATGATTCTGATAAGCTGTGGGCCATACTTTTAGAAATACTCAACTCTTGGTTTTTTCCTTTCAAGATGTAGTAGAGAAAATGGAGAAATGAGCAGATGTGAGGCCCCCAGAAACTGGATAGAGATAGTTAGACGACCCATGACTGATGTGAGCAACTTGAAGGAATGGCATGGTGAATGAGATCTCAGCCAAAAGCTAGAGATCCCGCACTCAGACTCGGGTTGTGCCACCTTGCCACTGGGTCATTTAATGAGCTACATTTCTGTCAAGTGTAAAATACAATTAAAAATGAATGCTCATGAGGTTTATTGTGAGGGGGAAAGGAGGTAAATATTAGAAAATTTTGACAGGTTACTGAACACATAAGTTGATTGATGGAACTATTTTGAACACTCATTATTCTATGTATTTTATTATTTTTAAGCAGTTTTCAAAATTTTACTTTGTATTTTTTATTGAGGTAACATAGGTTTCCATCATGTTTTGTATTTTATATCTATCTGCTGCCTCCCTTCAGGTGTTGTTACCACAGCACATCCACCACTAAAGCACCCATAGTCTTCCACCATAATCCATATACTCCCTCCTCACTTTGTTCTCACCCATTCCTTCCCCTCCCCACTCTGGTTGCCTCAGATCAATAGTCAGCTTTCAAAGTTTAGTTTTTCAGCTTGACTTTGTCTGATTGTTTGCTTGGTTTCTCTATATTCCACATATTAGTGACACTATCTGGTATTTGCCTTTTTCCTTCGAGTTTATACTGCTTAGCATAATCCCTTTCAACTCCTTCCATGTTGCCCTAAGAGTTTATCTGTGTTAACAGCAGAGTAGTAGTATTCCATTGTGTAGATACACATTTTTCTGATCTACTCATCTGACTATTTTAAATAGTGGTACAATGAATATAGTGCTTGATTCCCTTTGAATTAGTGCTGTTGTTTTTTGTTGCTGTTGTTGTTTTTTTCATTCTGAGTAGATACCTCTGAGTGGAATTACTGAATTGTATGGCAGAGACATTTTTAATCACATTCGATTTTCTGAAAGAAGCTATGGCCTCACATTCTGCCAGAGTCTTGCATAAATGAAACTTATAAGCTAGTGGAAATAAAGAATTTTATTTTATTTTTTTTTTCATTAGTCATCTTTTTATGTATGTTATTTGTCTTTTTCATCTAAATACTAGGAAAACAGAGACATTATTTGGATGATTTGGTACTAGAATTCCAGGGCCTAAATTATCACCTGACATGCAGTATATACCTTATTAATATTTTTTTATTCATTTTATTGATTTGTCACAATTGTGAATTAATTGATCCCTCCTCCTCCCTCCATATCCCCCCTCTGTATCCCCCTTCCTCCTCC
>PVHY01006314.1:0-75462 GCA_004024945.1 Uropsilus gracilis
TTTTCTTTTTGGCTTATTTCTGCTAATATGAGTCTTTCTAGTTCCATCCAGGTTGCTGCAAATGCCATGTGTTTGGCCTCCTTGATGGATGCGTAGTATTCCATCGTGTATATGTACCACATTTTTTTTAGCCAATCATCCGTTTGGGGGCGTTTGGTTTGTTTCCAATTCTTTGCAACTGTAAACAGGGTGCAGCCAGTGACTTTTGAGTAGCGTTTGTAATTGTCTATTTGGTGTGGATGGGGCTTTGCTCTGCTAGATGTAGGAAGACCAGGTTCAATGCAATATGTCATTTTATTGTGTCACCTTTAAATTTGGGTCTTGGTTAACTTCACTGTAAATCCCTAAGGTAGCTCTAACTTTTTATGATTTTGGCAGGTGTATCAGGAAGTTACGGGATCATTCATTCAAATTCTATTATTCTCTTTTTCTTTTAGAGTAAGAGTAAATATCATTAAACACATAACTACTGGGGGGAGGGGACAGGCAGGTAGATCTAGCTTCACAGGTCAAGTTATTTTGTTAACCTAATTATCTGAATCCAAAAACTGTTTTAAAAGGATTGCTTTGATTTAAATGTGTTACATGCAAATCTATTATTGCATGTGTTTTAAAGCAAGCAGTAGAAAAATGAAACACTGGTGGTATGAAGGACACTGGTCTTTCAACTGAAATGTGAAAAAGGCAAAAGGGCAAAGTAATAATTCTGGAAACAGGCATGGCAACTCTTTACCAAAGGTCACACTGCCGCTGCGGGAAGGACTTGTGGTGACCCAGCTGGGCAACCTCCTGGGAATACACCACTGCTATTGGTAATGGATGACATTTTGGCTACTAATGAAGTAAAGTGGGGAAATGTAGAGAGAATCAGCGGGAGAAAGTCAAATGGGGAGACTATTATATGTACATAATCTTTAAGGTAATCAGCTCAGGACTCACAAGAATAAAGGTTAAAATCTTGTTGTTCTTCATGAAAATGGTGTAGAAGATTTTTCTTATTTAAACAGTGATTTTATTATGGCTGGGCGTGGATGCGTGCACCTGTTGTCCAAGCACTGGGAGGCAAGAGGTTTGGGATCGCCTGAGTTTGTGGGTTCAAGACTACCCGGGGCAACATAGCAAGACCTAGTCTTGAAAAAACAGCCGGGCACTGTAGCGGGTACCTGTGATCCCAGCTACTTGGGAGGATGAGGCTGGGGATTGTTTGAGTCCACGGTACCCTGGGCAACTTGAGTCTGCGGTTCCACGGGCAACTTAACGAGATCTGGTCTCCTCCCCCCCCCCCAAAAATAAATAAAAATAAAAATAGTTATTTCTGACCTTTCTCCTGAGCTGGATGACAAAAATTGATAAATGAGAAACAGGTGAACGGAAGACAGGACACTTTCCTTCAACAAAGAGTTTTATTCCTATATTGAAAAGATGTATAAGACATGATATAGGGATATAGAGTTATCTTTTTTTGTGCCACGGTCACAAATATGAAAATATATTAAGCAAATACATTATTTAAATAGAAAAGACTCATAAAGATCTTTGCTCAAATACAGTTGGTTAGACATATTGTGGGTAGGTACTATGGTATGAAAAAATAGAATCATCTATTGCCATTTTAAATAACTAGATTTGCCGAGAAAGTGTACATGGCATTAAAAACTTGAAAGTGCTCTATTATAGAACATAATAAATTCAGTTGATGGATATATTTACATTATTTATTTAATTTTCACACAAATCACAGAATAGGCAGGTGAATATCCTGAGTAATGAACCACTGACTATCTAACATTCAAATTATTGGACCAGAAACAGTTCCACTTAAAATGTATACATTGAATATCTGTGAGGTGTGAACTAATTTCTACTAGGTGGGAACAGAGAGATGAAAGACATGGACCTTGTTCTTGCAGAATTTATATGCCTGATGAGTGCTGCATGGCAGACCAGAGATCAAGAATTCTTCAGGTGAGCAGACTGTTGCATTCGGAAATTTCCCAAAGGCTGCTGCAAGCTTACCTACTAGCTTGCAGGTGGAAGAGCAGCCAAGTCTGCTACAAACTCTATTGCCACAGCTGCTCCAGCTCCTTTCTTACTGGAATGTTTATCTACTCGCTCAGCCTTTAAAACACAACATCTTAAATATAACAGAAAACTCGCTCTTAGGTGAAGACAGTGTTTGTTAAAAGAAATTGCTTAAGGCAGAAAATAGCCATAACTAACCTTTCTTGTGAATATTCTAGAAGGGACACATTTCATTTGTCTGGCATTATTCACAGTTTTGAGCAACTTATTTTGGTATCTTATATAAGACCATGTACATTGGCATATAGGTTATAAATATAATCTTTGGTAAATCTGTTAATAGATCTCTTATTTCATTACATAAACCTCTATTTTTGGAGCATTCACCAACAGCTTCCTTATTTCATGAATGTATCTATATAGACAACCTTAAAAAAAATAAAATGTCTTATTTTGTTGCATACATTTCTTCCTAGGGAGCCTCCCTGTAAGTCAAGAGTATTCTTTCAGTCAGAAATATTTCCATTGCTAGAAACATTTTTAGCACAGAACAGATTTTTGCTATTATCATGGCTGCATCAAATGTTACCCTGAATTTTAACTAAAATGGCCACACAGTTTCAAAGGCATCATCCACTACAAGAATGAAAACTAGCGTGTTCAGAATTCTAAATTCAGTCAGTGTATACAAACACCTGGTCAACTTACAAAAGTAGTGAATTACTTTATTATTTATTTATTTATTTTGAGACAAGGTCTTGCTATTTTTGCCTGTGGAACCGCAGGCTCTGCCTGGGGTACCAGACTCAAGCAATCCCCAGTCTCAGCTTCCCAGGTAGCTGGGATTACAGATGCGCGCCACCACGCCCAGCTAATTTTTTGGAACTAGGTCGCGCTCCATTGCCTTGGGCGGGACTCAAACTATGATCCCTAGCCCCAGCCATGGTTTCCTAGACTGCCGCTTACAGACATGCGCCACCATACCCGGCCTGAATCACTTTAAAAATTTGCTTTATCGTCTGCCAGTGGAGTCATCACAAACACCCAAAAGGATATGTCCTCATAGAAACATGACATTTTTAAAGAACAATGTGGACACATAACGGATGTCATTGTCTCTTGCTGATGATATCCAGCTAGATCCCTTTCAGCATTTCCCCTTCTTTGCATCATTTTACTTGCTTTCTCCAGTCAAGGCTTATGGGTTCTCTATGTGAAACATTCTTTGAATACCTTGATGTGACTTACAATCTTGGGTAGAAAATAATCAGAAACTTAACTGGGCAGTTAGGCAAATATTAACTCTTCAATAACGAAGCACTACTGAGGCTTACGTATAGGCAGGGGTTGGGCAAGGTGTTCCTTCTTTACACTCTGTCTTGGCTGATTAATTGCTTTCATTTCCTCAGTGAAATGGAACCTGGAAAGCCCTTGAACTGCTACTTCAGTGAGGTAGTTCCGCTACTGCTCATCACCACATTACGTTTGAGTTGGCCCAGGTAGGACAGCCACAGCTGATGAGCCCATGCACTTGCATCTCAGATCCTACCATTCCCATTACAGACATGGCAATCTGGTCAGCTGAAATCACTCTCAAAGATCCAGAAAACTAGTGAATGAGAATTTAGTATGTGACCGATCATTTATTATAGAAGTTAAGGAGAATGTTTAATACAAGAAGCTGGATCCTGAGGCACTAAGGATAGAGAAACAGTATAATACAGAAGGTCTATTTTTATATTGCAGGGCATCTGCTTAGTGGTTTCATATTACTTTACATGTCATTTTGGGCTTTCCTTCAAAGAAGTAATAACACAGTTAATTAGACTGTCCTCAAAATGTCTGTGTGCTATGACCATTCTACTGTTTACATGTGAAATCATGGTCTATAAAATACCAGTGGGTATACAATGGGAGTAAGGAGAAAAGATGAGCAGAAAATAAAATCATATTTGGTTGGAAAAGCAATCATATTGGAAGGGACAAGTAAATGAAAAAAGAAGAAATCAAGAAGGCTACAGGATGGAGGATTTCTTGGGATAGATCTGTACAAACCCAGACAGGGAGACAATCTTTAAAATATCTGAGTCAAGAGCTGAAAAATTGGCTGCTAGCCAGAGAGCAACAGAATAATATGAAATTGAGTTAATGAGTAGAGATTAAAGGAGTTAATTATAAAGAGGTTGGATAAATAATTATTAAGATGCAAGACAGGACTCTCCGCAGATTTGATAGCTGAGAAGTACTTTGAAGTCCTGATTAAAGTGTCCCGCGCAGGTGCACAGACAGGAAGCCCACCGCAGCAGGAGATGGAGCTCTTACTGGGCCAGGGCACATGATGGGATTAAATTAAAATGCATCCAATTGAGCTGAATGTCAAGGAAACCTTTTTTCCTCCTAGATTTAATAAACAGATCGACTAGATTATGTATTTGGTCTGTAATGGTGGGGAGGAAAGATAGTGAAATTTTTGTTGCTAAGGAGATTTAAAACTAGACAGGTGGAGGGTAGGAATAAATATTTCCTGGAAAAGACTAAAAGAACATACAATTTTCCCTTGTCATATCTGTTTCCATAGCATATTCTGCTCCAAATCCACCAGGTGTGTTACTTATGGTTACAGATGTGTAGGTCTTTTTAATAGTTGTAATTCTTAGTTTGTGCACTTGTTTTCTCCGTCTAGAAGACTTGTCAGTGTGGTCTTGAAAGGCGGCCGCTGGCCCGTATAGCTCACTTATCTATCTCATTGCCTCTCTACAGTCCTGTTTCAGGATTATAATTGTCATTATTATGATAAAGCATTTTCTTTGTGTGAGTAGAAATGTGTAGTTTCTTGAGCACTGCCAAGCAGGTTGCAGGCACTTATTAAAAGTTTTCTCAATGATGAAAAGCCCAAAATGAATTTATTTTTCTACCTCTAACATTGAGACATGTTAGTTTAAAACTTTTTTCTCCCCTCACTTTTTCTTTTGAATGAATGCAACTTCACTCCTAATTTCACACTTCAAAAGTCTCTGACCTACATTTTCTGATATGGCTGTCACACTTATATTATGTTGTTCCTTTTCCAAAAGATTCACCTCATTCCCTGAAACAGTTGGGAACTAGCACTGCCAGCTGACAAAGACATGAGAAAAGGGAAACTGAAAGCTTGTGATCCTCTCAATACTCTTCACATTCATTCTGATACACTTTTTTTTCTGTTTTTAAACTTCTAATAATCCTGGAAAAATCTTCCACTTTGTATACAGATTTAAATAATCTTAATTTGAGATGTACTTAAGAATTTCAATCATTATGCCACTTACTTATATTCCTTATGGAAATTTATGGTATGTAGCAAAAATATCTTCTTTGAAAAGATGTGTTATCTCTCTGTAAATAGAGCTGTGAAATCAGGAGACCTGACCTCTAATTCCTAAATTTATTACAGAGACATTTATAGTGAGAAGGGCATATATTTCCAGCTGTATGGAGTGAAGATTCCATAGATTATAGAGGCTTCCCAAATTTCCCTCATGAAACCCTCAGACCTGGATGTTGAGAAAGACAATGTCTACTTCCCAATTCACTGATATTTGTTATAGTCAAAATAGGCACAGAGACTGAAGATATTTGTTATAGTCAAAACAGGCACAGAGACTGAAGATAGGCAGAACCTATCATGCCTTTTATAGGAAATGCAATTGACTATTTGATATTGACCTCAGTGACTTACAAAAAAAGTCTTTTGGAAAATTTTACACTAAATACCACTGAGTTTTCGTTCTTTGTTTTGTTGTTTTTTTAAATTGTTGATAGCATTTATGGGCCTTTCACTAAAAATGTTGACATTAGGTCTTTTGACCAAGAGTATTATCTGTCACAATAATTTCTTTAAATGGGAAAACCAAATATGACTGACCTAACTTTGACTATTTGAAGAATTGCCCCTGAGAAAGGAGACTAAGATGAGTGTCCCCCCCGGCCTGTGGGCAGGCAGCTCACACTCCACCCCACGAATACAGTGGAGTCATCTCCCATTCCACACACGATACTTTGCATGTGACATCATGTTTCCAGTCAAGAGAACGAGTGGTATTGGTCTTAACACAAGCAACTCATGACTGCTTGCTCTCTATCAGAACTTTCAACCCTTTGGTCCAGGCTGACACTGCAAGTTATACCTCCCCTGACACAATCACTTTGGCTTGAGCCACTGGCAGGAGAAAAGGAAGAAGTAACTAGTTTAGGTACAACCACCTTCAACTCCAGTGCTGTGCAGCCCCTCCCTCACCCCACCATCTTTGGTTATATTTGTCCAAACAGCATTTGACTCATTGTTGGATCCCAAGTTACATAGAACAGTGCAGCAAAACCAGACAAATGACACCCTCTCCAGCCCTTGCCTTATCCTGCTCAGCAAATAATGAAACAGGTAAAAACCATGGTCTGAGAGACAGTCCCTGCAACTGCCTCCACACTCATTTTACCAGTGGACCTGTCACACAGGTTAAGTTAATTTATGTAGGACAATTCATGAACACTTTAGTGTGGAAAAAATAATATTATATAAAGCTTAATATTAAACATTATGAAAAATACATATTTACAGAAGGAACTACAAAATACAACTATGTACAATATATCTGTTACCTTTAAATTACATAAATTCTTTAAAATTCTCCAGATTAATAAATTATACATAGTATCAACAGAAATAGCTGGCACTTCTGTAGGGCATGTAACAAGATTTTTTTTTTTTTTTTAAATCACACAGTGAATAGCTTTTCTCCAGGAGCTCTTCAGGTACATTCTTAATGCCTTGAATAGCCTGCATCTGAAAGGAATGACAGGGTAATTACAGATGGAATGGGATGTGTAATAGTCGTATATTTTGTTAATAAAAATTACAGATGGGAAAGAGTAGCAGAAACAACTAAGTTCAACAGAATTTAAAATGAGACCATCTCTGTGGGCCAGGTCTTTTCATTAGAACCAAGAGTTATAGAATTGAAAGTTCTGGTGATTCTAATCTACTCCCTCTGGCTTTACGAGTGAGCCCACAGAGAGGTAGACTAACTCACTCAGAGTTGCACAACTTGATAATGTTAATTAGATGCAGAACCAGTACCTGAATTTTAAATGTCATACACCTGATGGTTATCCTTTTCCATACTAGAGTCAGTTTTTTTCAAAAGCACCCAATATCACCCTAAGAAAAGAATCTTGGACAAAACAATAGAAAGAAACCACCAAGATTCCTGAGAGCTCTGTAGGGTAGGTGAGTTTTTCCTTCACTGGCCTGCATAGCCAACAGCTGGGGTACTGCATCTTCCCCATGACTGTGCAGCCCAGGGAGGCATGCATGTGTGTAAGTGTGCACACCTAGGTCTGGGAATGAGGGCATAAAGGGGTGCAGAGAGAACATGAGAGCATGTGTACGGGATGAGAGAGCAAGAGAGAATGCGAGAGAGGAGGAGAGAGAGGAGAGAGAGAGAGAGAAAGAGATGATTCCTGGGAGGCTGAGGCCTCACCTCCATACCCCTGGCTTTGCCCCAGCCTGGCCCTGCCTGGTGTGTCTGTGTAACCGTTAAAACCAATAAAGAACCTGTGCAGATTGGTGAACTGACGCTTGCATGACAATGAATGTCACAAACAGGCCAGTTGCCCTACAATTGGCAATGAGGATGGGGTGGTCACCCAGTATTTGGTGTCATGAACAGGATGCTTGTCCCTACATTTGGAGATGAGGATTGGTTATAGTATAAGCTTCCATCCCGAAGGTTTTTAAAGAATCTGACATGCAAAATATTTAATTTGCTATACAGCTAAATTAGAGGGTGATTACAAAACAAAAAGACTGATTTACAGAAGAACTTAAGTCAATAGTAGCTCTCATGTTTTTGTGCTTTACACATTGACTAGAGGGTGGGCCTACAAGTGCAGAGAACGAAACAAAAATTGTTAATATTGACAACTGAAGATCATTTAAAAATGGAGGCAAAATGGTTCTGAGGTAACGTCTGTCATAAAAACAATGTGACTTATCAGTGAATATGGCTTTAGGTAGCCAGGAATGGAGGCTCTTGACAAGAGAGAACTGAGTGACTCTCTGGTCCTTGTCAAGCCTTCCACTGCCCTTAGCCCCAGTCAACATCCCAGGGTCAGAACCACCTTGCAAAGCTCCTCCCAAATTCCTGAGCAACAGAACCTGTGAGATCATAAATATATTAAACTAAGAGGCTATGTTTTGGGGTAGTTTGTTAGGCAATAATAGATAACTAATACAACATAACATCAAGTTTGCAAACACCTATGTGATTAAGTAGGTCTTAATGATGGTCCAGAATAGAAAAAAATACGAGGGCTTTCACTTACCAAGTCATTCTTATCTGGTCAAAGCAGTACTTTCTAGAGGTTTATATGTTTTTTTTCTACTAAATATTTTCATTTAAAAAGATTACATATTTATTCTAAAAATTTTTAAAAATACATTAGATGGAAGAAGAATCAGATGGAAGAAGAATCCAAAATTATTATATTGCTCAGAGAACCTTGTTCTACTATGGTGGTCTATTTCTTTCCACTCTCCCCCCACTCTCCCACTCAAGTCCCCAGAGAGCAGAAGAAACAGGGGCTCACGTTGCAAGACCTATAGTGATTAACAGTTTCCAGATCGAGTGTATCTTGATAAATGAATTTTTAAGTTAGAGAAGTGAGTGCCTACCTCTGTGATACTCTGGATTCACATTTTCATAGATTGGAAACAAGGGGTTTTCTTGTTCACTCCGTAGTTTCCTTGCTCTGAGGACATCTCTTACACACTGATGTAGGTACACATACTGACACTGTGGAGAAGCAGAAGACACCATCAGAGGAAGGCGTATCCTCAAGCACAGGGGCAAGAGACTCTCATGAAATGTCATTAATGACAGGGGTCTATGTGGTAAGCAAATTGCTAGTGAATAAGTATTTATTTTGTTCACTAATTAATTAGCCCCAAATGGAAGCACCCCATCATCTGAACATTTTGGTCTAGTGAAGTACAGATAATCATTCCAAAAAATGGAGATTCAGAAGTGAAGTAGCTTCTTCAGGGTCACACAGCTAACAAAAAAGGGAACTTTGGACGTGGTTCTGGGTTTGTGATCTCAGAGTTCATGCTCTTTTCATGACACCATTCTCCTTAGATAAATCCTACTTTCATGGTAGTATTGAATGAGACAATCATTTCACTACATACTGTTGTTCTGTTCCATTTTTAGGGATATAACGGAAAAACAAAAAGAAGGTGGTGTGATAGACCCCACCGGATTGTCAGTTCTTTGAGGGCAAGGTCAGCATCTTAACCATCTTGAGTTCCTCAGCATTTGAGTCTGGCTAGTGGAAGAGCCTCAGAGCGACTGGCTGATCGCAGAGAAAAATAGAGGACTATGCGGTAAAACAAATACAGAAGAGGCTGTGTTTTGGTAATTATAAAGAAACAACAAAGAACTCAATTGATCCCAGCTGAGGCTTGGGAGGCTGAGGCTAGGAATCACTTGAGTCTGTGGGTTCAAGCCAACCCCGGGCAACATAGCGAGACCTAGTCTCAAAAGAAAAAAAAAAAAAAAAGGAGCCGGGTGCGGTGGTACGCAGTGCGTGCATGTAATCCTAGTTACCTGGGAGGCTGAGGCTAGTGATCACTTGAGTCTGTGGGTTTGAGACAATTCTGGGCAACATAGTGAGAACTAGTCTCAAAAAAAAAAAAACCAATCAACCAACCAATCAAACAAACAAAAAAACCAAAAACCACTCAACTGACAACAGAAGTTTAGTCGTAGACAACTACACTTGTGCGTTGGCCTCCTTCTTTCCTACTGGCCAGACTCTCTGGTAAGGGAGCAAGTGTCTGTGTAAGCTTGGTATTTGACCTTGGACTCCCCTTCAGGACTTAGCCATGGCTTAGAGCCCAGGTAGAAGGGAGGCTGGTGGGGGAGCATAACACTGTGGGTGGGACATTGGATGCCTCCAGCTGGCTTAGGATGTATCAGATTTCTTGGGACCTCAGTTTCCCCACCTATAAAAGAGGAGGCCAAGGGCTCTTTCAGAGCTAATACTCTCGGACCACTAAATGTATGTATACCTTTTATATTGGTGTGCTGCTGCCAATTTGATGGAAATTAAAAAACATTCCCGGGCTCTTGAATAAGGCAGCAAGTGTGGTCAAGTTTAGAATATTCTAAAGTTTGAGATAATGAGATCTGTAAGCTCTTTCCTCACCAACAATCTTTAGATGTGAACAAGCATTTATTGTGAGGGTTATCACTGAGCAATTAGCCCCAACTGGGAGCACCTGAAAGCAAGCCTGCTCATATATTCACATATAGGTCTGGTATAATCATTAGATTAGGACATTAAAAAAAATCAGTCCTATGTGAGGCCGGCATTGATATTAACATCCATTTTCTGTATTTCTGCCCACAAACTCTGTTTTGTGCAATCTTGTCCTTGAAAAACTGAAGCGACACTATCCTGAATATCACTGTTCACATAGGCAGTCACTTTTGACCGTCTTAAAAACAAAACAATCTACCAAATTATAGCCTGACACTTCCCCGTTTCCTCCCATCTAAAGCATGCTTCATATTTTCAGAGATAGTAAATTACTTTGGGACTTCGGGGTTAACTTCCTGTGAGGTCTATTACATCTTGCTGCACTTTTTCAATAAATTCTTCAACAAGGTTCTGCCAGTAAATAGCCATTAATTTGCCTTGTGTTAAATATAAATTCTTCTTTTTCCAATAGACTGTCCCTTTGAAAATCACTACAACTAAGACCTTCAGATGGTTAATGTGAAGAATGCTAATTCTTAATCAAAAGCAGACAGTCTGATCAACAAAACTCTGATTATAAAAGTCAATTTTTGCTCTGTCCAACTAACTTGTGAAATTCCAGTTCCCTTCAATTTCACCAAAAGTTGCAGCACTGGATAGTATTTATAGAATTATACTAGTAGCCTTTTTATGGTCTGAGTGCATTTAACACAGGCACAGGTATATGATCAAATACCTGATAAATCTGGATTATTTATAAAATTTCACCTGTAAGAAGCCATATAATTTACCTTTGAGGGAGGTAAGTATCAAGTTAGAGAGAAAAGTATCATTTGTAAGAATTTGAATCAAGAAGTAGGACATTCCAAACGATATAAACAACATGAAGTTGCACATGTATTCTGGAAACTAGTATAGGAAAAATGTAGGTGAGAGGTCATGCGGAAATCTGGACTATCCTCAAATGGGGACTTATTCCTACGGTATCCTGCTGTTTCCTTCTCATAGGAAACAGATGCAATTGACAAAATAGACTGCCACCTATTGTTCTTTAACAAGTTATTGCTCCATCTGAGAGTCCTGCTCAGTTAGGCTGCATATTTCCCCACAGGCATACTGAAAGGAGGGACAGATACCCTTGAGAAATCCATCTAATGCCTGTTCAGAAATCTGTTATACTGATGAAAACTTGTATCCCTTTGTATTCCAAATAAGGTGGAATAAACCTGAGGTGACTGTTCCATGGACCCACAGAGTAATACCGGGGGGTGGGGGGGTAGGGGGGGTAGGGTATCCTTCTTTGCTCTTTGATTCTCTGTGGCTCCCCCCTTCCCTTATCCCACCTTACTCCAAAGGAGCCCTGCGAGCTGTGGAGGCGGGCTTCTGAGAAAACAGAAGTCCTCCATGGCAAGGAGTCAAATCAAGACAAGTACTATATGGATAGACGTTGGAATTTTGTTTGATAGAGAAAAAGGAAAACGAGATGGGGGTGTAGCTGAGATGGACTGGAGGACAGAAACGATAGGAATTTCTTTCCTCTTTTCAAACTGATATTCTTTTGCTCCAGCACCAGCCTATCTTACAATAATCTTCAAGATGGTTCACTGGGCATCTCCCCATTAGATAAGGCAGTGATGAAAAGAATCCATCTTTTCCCTGCCTACTTAAAGGAGATGACCCAAGCAATGAAAGGCACATGTCCTCCATAAAAACACTGAAATTTGTTTTCAAATAACCTGTCCTAGAAAACATCCATATTCAGTTCTCTTTCTCTTCCTGATGCATCATAGTTATTTCCCCTTGACAGGTCAAAGCCCTGAACATTTTTGGGAGGAGTCTGTGTCCCTCAACCTGAAACTCTTACCTCGGTCTGGACCATATGAACCCTGTGAAGTCTTAGGTCATGCACTGCTCCGTAAATGTCCACCGAGTCTTTAGAATCTAATTGCTGGAGGATTCGGTCCAATGCCATAAAGGTTCCAGTCCTACCCACGCCGGCGCTAGCAGAGATGGCAAAGGAAGAATGAGCATGTTTATTAAATGGCCTTTCAAGACTAAATCCCAACACTACAGCCATCTTTCTTGTCCCATTCCACATTGAGAAAGAATGCTTCTTTCTCTCAATGTATTTTCTCAAAGAAATATAGTCCTGTGCTCTATTCTTCCATCTCTTTCTTCCTCCTTCCTCCACCTCCCCCACCCAACTGGGAGAAGTATTCTTTATCCTTGATGCACATCATCTCTATCCATGTTTTAATTTTTTTCCTATACCTGGAAATCCACAAGCAATATCTTCATTCTATGTGTTTCAATAACTTTGTGTTTTGATATTCACCTATGTTGTTATATGAAGACCTAACTTACTCCTCTATAGAGGTCATAAACCCTGCTAATTCCTCCACTATTTATATATTCTTGTCTATAAACAATGCCATTATCTTTAATTTTTCTCTGAGTTGTGTTGCGGTGAGTCACACAGAGCAATAGTGTTGATATCTAGATGTTAACCTGTTGGATCACGGGCTATGAACACCTTCACTCAGGATTGCCAAATTGCTCCCCGATGATTGTATAATCTGGGAATTTTGATCTACTACTATATTTATTAGAAAAAGAACAGTTCTCCAGGGCTCCTAAGTGGCATGCTTGTCATTCTTCAGAAAGTAGGAAACTCTTGAGAGTTCAACATTCCTACTAAAAGTATCAGGGATCCAATGACATATAAAAGCAGGGTTCCTACGGTGCTGGGCTGATTGGGAGAATATGAGTGTATTTGACATTTCTCTTACTGTAGCAATTCCCTGCTCTTTATTTATCAGTGCCATTCAGATAGGGCTATCAAAGTGTTGCTGCAAACATTAATTAACTAAACATAGGCTCCCTAGAGAGAGAGAGAGAGAGAGAGAGAGAAAGAGAGAGCTTGTTAGGTTGATTTTATGTACAACTCTCTGAAGCAAGAGAGAAGTCAAGAGAAAACAGAAATTTAATAGCAACATTGGGTGTTGCAGATAGTCAGTACTACTTGACCTGGAGAAATTCCTGAGGAGGGAACAGAAAGGGCAGTTGGGTAGCTTATAGGTGAAGAGATATAAGGCCATTTCCTGCAGTAAGAATGACAGACGCTTGTCTTACCTCCTTGCTGGCTAGAGGGTGGAGAAGGAGAGGAATCTGTGGGACTCTGGTTGGGGGTAAGATAGGGCCCCGATTATGGAGAACCTGAAAGTCACATAAAAACTTTGTACTTTGTACAGTAAGAAAAAAGAGCAAGAGGGAGAGAGAAGGATAGAAAGTAAGAGTGAGAGGAAGGTGGGAGGTGAAGAAAGTGGAGAAGCAGACGTCAGTGAAAAGGAGTGAGGTTGCGGAGGAGAAGGGAGAAGGGTGTAAGAGCATCTCTGGGCGAGGCAGGCTGGCTGGCACAGACAAAGCCTCTACCCGCCAGATTCCTCATGCTCTTGCTTCTTTTTAAACTCCTGACTGCCATTCTACTGGCTCCTAGGTTGCCGAATACCTGCAGTGCACGATGGTGGGCCCAGCCCCTGGGCTTCTGTTGATGTAGTCCCTGACAGTTCTCACAAACTGGATCAGGGACTGTGTGGTCTCTGGGACTCCATGGTCTGGCCAGACCGTATAGTGAAAATGGCGAATGAGTCTGTGTGCATCCAGCTGTTCTTCCTAGAAGACAGAGAAGAAAGTGAGAGCAGCAGCCTGAGGTGAACCTTCACCTTTGACACCCATGCCCAGGCAGGTATTCCTGTGGAATAGGAATTCCTATGGAATGCACTGTATTCCTATGGGATGCTGTCCTTCATCTTTCCAGCTGGGTTGCTCAGCGTAGCACAGAACTAACGTACACTGCATATTCTGAACTCCCGGATGGTCCACTCGGGCAGCACCGACTCTGAGAGCATCTGCAGGATGAGGTCCCCGTAATAGAGGGAATCCTGGTCCGCTGGCCAGTAATGGTCGCACTTGACCTAGAGGAAGACAGAGACACAAAAGTGAGTCCAGGCAGCTCTTCTGCCCATCTGTGACTATGCAGCCACCTCCTTCTCCTTCCCCTAATAAACCTGTCCTTAAAAATATTTTTAAAAATAGAGTCAAGAAAACATGACCCCTCTATGAGGCTGGACTTTCCCCCTCCCAATTGTCTCCTGAGCTGCAGGCCAGGGTCAGCTGCTAAAGTGTCTGACCATCTGCTCTGGCAGACGCACTCAGGGACTGTGCTGAGGCCCCTACTGTTCCACACGGGGGAGACACTGAGCAACACCCCAACTTTGAATTTACCCGTCAGGCACTGCGCTTCAGGTTTTGCACTGTTGAACATTTCATCAACATTTCTGTCTTACTAGCAGATAAACCATGTGCCACAATTTCTTGTTCATTCTGAAGAAAGATGGAACTGGGCAAAAGAAGGCATTGTCTCCCCAGTCCTGTTTTGCTTATATTTTGCTCTTGCTTTCCTAACCTGGACAATACCTCAAGGAATTTAGTCAAGCTTCCAGGTGTAGGTGGGAAGAAAGGAGGACTGTGAATGTATATTTACTGAGTACAGACATTGGGCACCTTACATGTAATCTCTCTCTTTCTCTTTTTCAGAGAGACAAGGTCTCTCTATGTTGCTGGGTATGGTCCTGAATCCACGGATTCAAGTGATTCCTAGCCTCAGCCTCCCGGGTAGCTGGGATTACAGGTGCCCACCACCACACCCAGCTATTTTTTTAAGACTAGGTCCATGTTGCCTGGGGTAGTCTCAAACCTGCATACTCAAGTGACTCCTAGCCTCAGCCTCCCAGGTAGCTGGGATTACAGGGATGCACCACCACGCCTGGCTGTAATCTCTTTTTTAATCCTTGGACTAATGACAGAGAGGACTATAAGCAGTGCTGACAGAGGTTTGCTTAATTTGTCTAGATAACGACTTCATCCTTTGCAGATACAGCCTAAGACTCCTCCCTTCTTGACAGGGGGGGAAGCAGAAACTGGCAGGCAGCACTCCCCCCACACTCAGAGGGCAGAAGGCACAGCGAGAGGCCAGTTGTCTCTGTCATGAGCACTTCTGACAATCAGAGCCATCAAATGAACTCATCTTTGACTAAAACCTCAGACCCAGATCAAAACCCAGCATTCTCTGGATTCACTGTGAGTACCTTTTATCAGCGAGGGATCTACCTCACTAGTAATGTTCGCTCACTATCCCTGCTTGGCTTTTGTGGCTGACTAACTTTGGAGAGCGGGGTGGAATTCCATGCAGGTGGCAGAAAGCAAGGTTGGGGAGTCAGAAGACTGTTTACTCACTCGGCCCTTTTCAACACACTGGGTCACCATGACAATGTTGTGAACATTCTGTTCCCACGCCATTTTCCAGAAGTCATCCTTGGTGCCAGGAAGCGGCCCTTGAGTAGCGATGTATTCTCTTCTGAAGTTGTTGCCCTGCGATGAATTTACAATATGGAGAGTGAGAAACAATGGGCCTCTTCAGTACTATAAACAAAGCACTAGTTGTGTAGATGAGCTGATATGTAGGTCTTTGCCAGGCCCCTGACTAAGAAAAAGATATTAACACAAGTGTCAAGGCCTGGGAGCAGGAAGGACAAAGGCCGGAACATCACACTATTGTTAAGAGTCAAACTCCCTTTTATTAGGCTGGATCTATATTAAAAAAGGCAGTAAGGCAGTGGCAGATTCAAGTCATGATTTAGAAAACAATTAACTCGTGTGTGTGTGTGTGTGTGTGTGTGTGTGTGTGTGTGTGACAGAAACTGAGAGGGGGTGAGAGAATAGATTGTACGAATAGATTCCCTACTTAACGTATGAGAGTTACAGCCATTTTGAACCACTGATACTAGATTAACGTTGGAAAGGGATGACATAGAGGGAAGCTTAAGGAAAGAGAAACCACTGTTTTTGAGCATGTACCAAATAGCTTTTCATTGGTCAGAATTTTTACATGCAACTCTCAGAGCTATGATACTTTCTCCTACTCATTCTGCTTTCCAACAATATAGAACACTTGCAAAGCCTAATGGGAGTTCATTCCCTTCTTGTCTTTCCTTGGGGCCTCTACATTATGTCACCTCTTCCATCTCCACACCCCCTGTCCAAACACTGCCCCTCAGCAGGTGAATTCTCATTAGCTCTCGGAGTCTCAGCAGGTTGCCTGCTCTGCTAAACTTTCTTTTTCAGGCTCCCTGTTGGACGATGGTTTCTTCTCAGAAGTTTTCTTGTCAATTTCTAGTCTCTTGCTATTCAACAAGTGGTCCTGAGACCAGCAGCATGGGGACCACTTCTGGGAGCTTGCTGGAAATCCAGAGTCCCAGGTCCTGACCAGCCCTGTACAGAGTCTGCATTTTGCCAAGACCTCAGGTGATGTGGGTGTGTGTCAGTGTCCAGGTGGCACCACACTAGCTTCTCTTAAGGCATTGTCTTGTTATTTCCTGCTGTCTCAGTTCTGTTGAGCGTGCCTTCAAGGTCAAGACTGTTTGAGTTTACCTCAGCACACAGCATGGTGTCTGACTTAGAGTTAGTGCCTAGCAAGTAAGTGTATACCGAATAAATGAATGGTTATTGGAGGTAAATATTATTCTTATTTTAAGGAAATGGAGACCCAAATAGATGACAAAACTTGCCCAAGGTCATAGAGTCAGCAGTCAGTCAGGGGCCAGTGATGAGATCTAAACCTGGATCTGTCTTAAAGTTTTCTCCTCTCTAGGGTCTTATAAGAAGTTGGCAAGCTACCAGCTAGAATCAGAGCTCAGAGCTTTGACACAGCCTTGGAGCTGCTGCTACAGTTTTCAAAAATCCATGGTGCTCTGAATCAGCTTTCCTGGCTAGGCTGCCTTAGCAATGAAGGTCTAGCTTCCTTAGCGACTTCGAGTCTTGGCTAAGTCTTGGCTAAGTCTTGGCTACCCAGTAAAAGACTTGAAAATTCATCTTCTATGACTACAGCCATTGTGAAAGATTAGCCTGAGCAATGACTGAACTGGATGTTCTGCATTTTAAGACAATCAGGCACAGTCTTCTCAAACTTTGGTTTTCGACCTGAGAACAGTGGGAGCACGAAGTGGGGAGAGGTGTCTTGAATGTGGCCACCCACCAAAGCTTCATCCTGGGCACTGTGGCCTAGTGATTCACTTACAGGTATGTAGCTGGCATTAATGTAGTCCGAGCATGGATCATCATCTACATTGGACAGCTTTACTCGAGAAGCATCATCTGGAAAATAGTTGATTTTTTAATTAAAACATTTTTTATTGAGGTAACATTGCTTTACACTGTTTAGAAGCATAAGATTATCCCTCCTCAGATGTATGTTACCACCCCAACCCCCCCACTATGGTACCCATAGTCTTCTACTACTGTGCTTCTAGCAGCCTCTGTTCTGTAGTCAGAATTCTAACTTTGTTATTTCTTTTGTTAAATAAGAGTTTTTGTTTTGTTTTTATGTATTCCACTTATAGGTGACACACCATCTGGTATTTGTATTTCTCCTTCATGATTTATTTTGCTAGTCATAATTCCCTCCAGTTTCATTCACATTGTTACAAATGACAAGAGTTTATCCTTTTTCCCCTATAGTTGAGAAGCATTCTATTGTGAATCTAAACCACATTTTTCTAATCCATTCTTTGTCCTTGGGCACTTAGGTTGTTTCCATAAGTTGGCTTTTTTAGACAGTGCTGTAGTGAACATGGGAGCGCATATATCATTTTGATTAGTTTTTTTTTTTTTGCAGTATTTGAGTAGATATCTGGGAGTAGAGTTGCTGAAACACATAGTAGATCTATTTTTGATATTTTGAGAAATCTCTGTTCTGTTTTCCAGAGAGCTGGAACAGTCTATATTTTCCTTTGTTCCACATCCTTAACAACATCTATTTTTTCTGGGCCTTTTGAGTCAGGCCACTCCCATAGGTGTGAAATGGCATCTCCTTGTGGTTTTGATTTGCATTTCCCTGATGATAAGCACCATGAACATTTTTTTTTTATATGGAAGGCAGTTTATCGAGAGATTTGTCACTGAGACTGGGGGATGATTTTTCTACTTCATGGAGTACTTCTCATTTGATATGCGTGACCTCTGATCCCCACAACCACCCCATGAGGCATTCTCGTCTTTATTTTACAGAGAAAGTTCAGACAGGATAACAAATTTGTCCACTGTGTACTCCAATAAACAAGCCACATGCTTTTGGATGTTCTCTATGGGTTTTTCTTTGTCACTGATGTTGTCATAGCTCCATTTATCTGCTGGAATAAATACAGTCCAGAAAAATGATCTTCTGTTGCTTTGTCTAATAGTAGAGGGATAGTGTATAACTAAATAGATAAATAAATATATGTGATAATCATGGGCTTCTAAGATGAAGTGATAGGAGCACAAGGTAAAATATTAACAGTATAAGAGACCTCACATAGTCAGAATTTAGGTTGGTTGTTACCTTTCTAGATCAAAGTGCTATAACATATAACTCATTCCTTTTAAAAGGCACTCAGAGCCTTGATTCTCTATTTGCAACTATACTATAGGTTTTATTAGTCCCATTTTATTCCTGGAAAAGAGGAGAAATGGCAAGAGGAAGACAGTATTACAAATTTCAACATAAAACTCACAGGGCAATATATTGTTGTATCGATTTTTCCCTCTATTCTCGGGCAAGAGTGCAATGTCACATGATTGGTTTCGACCCACGTCTTTCAAGTCCTGTTAGGTAAAAAATAAGTTTACAAGTGAAGAATAGGAAAATACAGGCCAAATCTTAAAAAGTCCTTGGGATGCATAATAATAAAGGATCTGCCCATTAGCTTCGGTTTAGGGAACATCTAGACTCAACCAACTTTTCTTCTTTAAGGTCCCCACATGGCCAGAAGAAGGTAACTTCATCTGCATTTTATAAATGAAGCTCCCGCAGGATAGCTAACTTGTCCAGGTCTCATGGGGGCAGAACTAAGACTGGGTGGCAGGTATCATCCTCTGTGCTTCCAACCACCCTGTGATTCCACAGGAAAGGTGGAAAGGGAAATTTTAAGGATATGGGTCATGGCACCTGAGGCATACCTCGTATTCCTTGGACAGAAGGTAGTTGGAGTCAGCCTGCAGTTTCATGAAATGCCCTTCAAACTGATTTACTTTTATTGGGCTATAATTGAAAAATATAACAGAAAGGGAAAAAAATTACTGAAGAAAAGGGAAAAATGCCCTAATGAATCTGAGCTGTTTTTCAAAAGCAGATAATAGAGTAATTAATGAGTTCTCTCTTACCAAGAAGTTTTCCGGTTACTGCGAAGGGAAACCAAAAGAAAACGAAAGACTTCATTAGCACATCTCTCATAATACAGTCAACTCCTCTCTCAATAAATTATGTGGTGCTCACCCTTTCTGGCCCAGGTTCAAGTGGACGGACAGTGGTCGATCCCGGCGGATGCTCAGGTGGGCAGAAGGTCTTTCTCGACCGTGGCTAAAACATAAGACAGAGGATTTATAGTCTGATCACAAAACTTGATTTAAACCAATTTTCCCATTTATGGTAAGGCGATGCATGTTTGTGCAAATATGGGTTTCTCAGTATTCAAGTAGATTTACATTCAGCCAAAATCTCTTTGAAGGAGGGGAAGAACATAAAGAAGAAATAGCTTTTTCCCACTCAGAAACGGATCTGTGTAATAGCGAAAGATTTGTCTTCTGGTTTTTGGCTACAGGTTGCAATCACTTCCCACACTCTCAATAGAACTTCCCTTAGGAAAAAAACAACATTAAAACCTAGGATGGAAGACAGGACTGCAAGAGAGAGAAGGTGTGTCAAATGAAAGTTCTCCAAGAGAAGAAAGCATGGAGCTGGGGGTCTCAGGCTATTTGGTTCATTTTGGTCTCTCCTTAAATTGGTAAGGGAGAGACTAGTTATCAAATAGTTGTATCAACCACAGCCCTCAGCATATTCTAGAAGATCTGTTGGGCATAGTAATTATAGACATCTCTCCTTGAGGTCAAAAAACAAGGTTTTCTTGTTCCCCCTATGCAAATGAAGTTCTTTTGTACTTAAATGAAGCTGCAGGTGGTTCCTCATTCATCAGATAGGAAGAAAATTCATTATTGCTACCTAGGAAGGCTGAAAAAAGTGAGTCATAGAATTAGGGTTTCATTTTCTTTTCCCCTGAGAAACTAAGGTAATAAACATGGAGAAATGCTGATATTTTTCCTTCTTACTTTTCAAGTTACAAGGCATTTTCAGTTGTATCTTTAAAGTTGTGGGTCCTATGACCAGAAGGATGTTTGCACTTACCTGGCTTTCTGTCTGCAGATGAATAAGGCAACAACCGCCACCAGCATGCCAATCAAGAACAGTCCAGCACTCACACCTTCGATAACTCCAAACAAAGGCTCTATAGTAACCCAAGCAGAAAAAAACAACCCAGAGAAAATCAGTGCTAAAGAGCCATTAAGAGAGCCACAGAATTGCTGTCCGTCCCCCGCCCCCCCCACCCAACATCATTACAGAAGGTTCCAAGGATGCCCATATAAGCACATCCTATCAAAGGCCAGGAGTGTGACTGAGCAGATTAATCTCTGTCTGCAACCCTGTACATCTTTCTACATTTGAAGTTAGTGGTGCTCAGTTTACTTAGGAATCATGGACTTTGTGTTTGTACGGAAAGCTTGGGACCTTTGAGGTAAAGGTCTGTAGTTTGTCACTAAGATAAAATGCTTTTTCATTTGTACAAAACAAGTCACACAGTATCGAGAACTTGGGTAAAAGTAACATTGCTAAGAGTTATCCTAACAAAATATATATATTTTTTATTATTTGGTATAGTACTGTCACTGGGAATTTATGAGTCGTTAAGATCAGCTAATATCAATACACTTTTGAAAAACAGTTTAACTGAGGTAGAGTTCACATCTGTATAATTCAGCAATTTTTTTTTTTTTTGAGACTAGGTCTCGATATTTTTGCCTGTGGAACCGCAGGCTGACGTTGCCTGGGGTATTCATCAAAACAATCTTGGACAGATTCTTTAAACACTTGGTATCTCAGGTTGTAACTTTCAAGATGGAAATAACAGTATCTACCTTAAATGGTCATAGTGAAGACTGGATATAAGTATAATACTATAACTGTATCTAAGTATAATACTTAAACTGTACCTCCATAGAGAAGGTAAATAGTAAATATTAGCTCCTGTACTACTCAGTCTTTCTCTCTAATGTACTAGAAAAGTTTCTTTCATAAATTTATAAGAAGTCTTCTATATTAACATTTTTATGGTGCAAAAGCAATGTACAATAAGTAAAAGGAAAAAGTCATCTAAAATAACACTAATTTGAAATACTATTAAGATATTTTGTCTTTCAGTTCCTTTCCTATACATTTCTACATATATACACACATATATTCCCATATATATTTCCCACATATATTCCCACATATATTTCAGCTTATCACTGAAAGCCTTTTGTATCTATTTAACATATTGGCCTGTACAAACTCTGTACCTACATTCTTTTCTTGATTAATCCCCATTCTTTGCAATTTTTGCATTCATATCAATCCATAGTAATAGAAGGATTAAATTCCAAGTGAACACAATGTTTTCCCCACCATCAGCCACATCATCTGATCTCCCCACTAGAAGCCCTTATGAGTAGTTGGTGGAATATGTGATAGATGAAAAGGTTAGCCTTACCTGACTCAGTGGTGATGGGCAAAGAGAAAAAGGTGTCTGAATAGAGTGGCTTTGTGAATTCTTTCAGGTCTTCATCAAATAACTGTGTAAAAGCCCGGATGCTGATTCTGAAAAGAAAACCAATTTATTTAAGAGTAAATTATTACTGAACAGAGTAGGACTGACTGAAAAATATCAACGAGAAATAGGATAGGAACGTGGTCAATATGTATATATGGTAAAAATTTGATTATGGAGTATTATGGAGTCAGAGAGACATGTCATCCATCCATCCATCCATCCATCCATCCATCCATCCATCCATCCATCCATCCATCCATCCATCCATCCAAAACTACTGAATACCTTCTCTGTGCCAAGTCCTTTTCTAGGAGTTGGCAATAATGTAAGGAGTTGGCAATAATGTAACCTGTCGAAAAAGAGGTTACATTCTCTAATATTAATAAATCAATGAGTAAATATACAAATTTAATATGCCTGGTGGTAAAATGTTCTATGAGAAAGACAAGAGCAAAGTAAGGAAGATGAGATGCAATGAGCTAGTGCCTTTGGGTTTGCTATGTTCAGTGTGGTCACGAAGGTCTTCCTCCAAGGATATTTCACAGAAATGTGAGGGAAGTGAGAAGGGAGGCAAGCCTGCATTCCAGGCAGATGGTAATGCAGTGGGAAAGGACTTCAAGAGGAACCAGATGGGTCCAGGCTGCAGAGGAGTAAGGAGGAGTCAGGGAGGTTCTAAGATTTGTGCATAGGTCACTTGAGAAAACAAAAACATCACTGGTAGAAATGGGAAGCCAGGTTGGGGAAAGAGGATGAACTTCGCTTGTGTCACTTGAATTTCCTCCCTTCCTTGTGCCCATATTTTCAAATCCTCCCTGATTCTAAATGTCAAGCTAAAACAAAACTTTCTTCAATAAGCCTTTTGATCCTTTACAGCATTTACTTATCTACACCCCTCTATTTTAAGTTGTGCTTTCTTTCCCTCACGGTACCATAAGCTTCTTGAAGGTTGAGACTCTATCTTATTTACTTTTCCATTCTTCCCTAGCACCTGGCCCAGGACTTTTCTCAGAGAAGGTATATATGTTGAATTTATTATCAGGTTGATAAATATAATGATATGAATAAAATTATTTTAAAGAACAGATTTCTGATAGTGATTATTTCTACTCTAAATATATCCAGAATCAGCATCAGAATTCTATAGCACAGAGTCAGGGGTCATGTGGCTTGATTTCCTTCATTTTCTGCAGGAAAATGAGGTCAAGAGACACTGACTCTCTGATCGTGGTCACATTGCTTTTTTATTTAGAATATAAACAAAACCAAATCAGCACTCTCCTGACCTCCCAAGCTATTCTCACCTATGATGATCTGTTCTTTCTCTTCCCAGATGGAACAACGCTGATTATATAGCCAGATGAGGAGTGTACCAACAGATGGGAGCACATCACGTCCATGGACTTAATAAAGTTGCATATCAGCTAAACCTAGCATTTCCTGTTTCTTCTCAGTTCTGATCTTTTTTGGTGTGTGTGTATTCTTCCTGTCTATTTATTCTCTCTAGGAAAAAAAAAACAAAAAAACAGTGTGCCCAATAGCACTGAAGGTCACAGTGGTGATTATCACCTTGAAGTGAGCATAATTCTAACTGCACTGAGTCAGGGTTAAGCAGCCAGTACTCAGAGGCCCCTGAGTGGGGGGGTTCTCTCATGTGCTGGGAAAGCCCATGCCTCCTCTTAGCAAGCATTACCTGCCTGGCAAGCCTTTTGCAACACCAAGCCAAGTTAAGAACTAGGGGAAAGTTATGTTCTAGAAAACGAATGCTTGGCATGCATTGAACAGTCTATAAGATTGTGTGTTTTCACAGAACATCTTGGCTCATTCCATGTTCAATGAGAACTTCTTTTTATATTGACTCATAATATGTGACCACACGTGTCTCTTCTGTTAGACTGTGAGCTCTCCCAGTCTGGAGAAGGGGGCAGGAAATTAAATAAAGGGTTAAAAGTGATTGATAAATGGAAGAGTAGGGAGATGAAGAAATTGGGTGCTACAGGGATGGAGCTGAGAGAGTACCTGTGGGTTGACAGAGAGGTTTGTGGTGTTAGCTGAGGATTGAACTGACTTTTAAAGGGTACAAAGGAGTTTATCAGTTAGATAAGGAGTGGAAGGCACACAGATAGAGTGAAAATAATGCGCAAAGGCTTGGAGATGAAAGCCTGTCACATTGAAGGGAACATCAAGGAGTAACAAAAAGGCAGAGTGTACTTGGGGCAAATGGTGGGAGACAAAGTTGGCAAGGAAGGCAGCACGGGAAAGACAAGGGGCTTTGCACATTCTACTGTGGAAGCTTCCCATGCTCCTGGAAGTGAGTGGTGATGACAGGAAACAGTAAACTAAAAGGGACAATACTGGATTTGATCTACAGCCTTTGTTACTCCACAGAACAACTCTGTGATGTTCTACAGAGAAAAAAATTAAGCTTAGAAAACAGAAATGCCATTTACAAGGCTACAAAACTAAAAAATGACAGGGCTGTAATTGAAATGCAAGGATTCTCCCTGGAACTGGCTGTTAGACACAGGAGGTGATAGGCTGGGAGACTGGGGGGCTCTGGTTTAGATGTGAATTGGCTAGAGCTCCCCTCTCCCACTCAAACTCTCATTCTCTCTCAAAAAGCAAACAAATAAAAACAACCTCCACATTCCAACTCACAAACTAGAACAGTCCTTGAGAACTAGCAGTTTTGTTTCAGTATCCTTGAGCCCAAGTGACCAAGGAGCTGGGACACGTAGATTCTGGCAGGCGTTGAAGTAGCCCATGATGCTGATCTCTTTCACATTTCTTATTTCCTCCGTCCAAGATCTCACCTCCACATGGTCTCCTCTTGAAGTAAACATCACTGATAAGTTTTAGTGTGTTTACTCTGGGTGTCAACTGTAGCTAGGGTAACACCAGCAAGTCTGTGGCAAATCCTGGGAGGGGAACGCCACAGATTTCAAGCCCCAAGTGAGTCTTCTAGGAAAACCATCTGCTAGCCTCCTTGATGTGAGGGAGGGGCTAAGAATATTCTAATGCCAGGTCTCATTTTTTTTCAGGCAGTAAAAATGTTTTTCACTCAGGTTGATACTCAAAATATTTAAGAGTGAGGAAGACCTGGATAGTAACCAACTAGAACAGATACTGTCCCTAAGAGGAACTACCGCCCTTTCATGTTGTCTGGATCTCAGTTCTGCCCACACCCAGCAGAAAGGGTATAATCTCTGCAGAAACACTAATCTTCGATGCCGATCACCCAACGCAGCAGCCCAGGATCTCTTCTCTTGAGACACTGGTTTGGGATGCTGTGTATTTCTATTGATAACTGATTTCTGGGAGCACAGAACAGACCGATGGCACTGCTGGAAGGGCCTATGGGTTGCAGTAGTGCTTCCTGGTGTCCAACCAAATAGTCATTCCTTTTCCCTGCCATGTTAGTGGGAGGAAACAGTCTCCCATTCATTCAGGGGCCTTTCATTAAAAAGATCTGTCTGGAACAAAGAGTACCTTCACCTTTCTTTTGCCTTAAAATATAAATAAATAAATGTAATTCCAGTCTTTACTAAAAAGTGGAAGGTAAAACATCATTTCTTGGTTCTCCTTAAGTTCAATCTTTCTACTTGAACATTTTCAACATCGTTAACATGGTAAATTATCTGATTCAGACGAAAGAAGTTTCGGGTGAAGGAACCATCTATTAAGAACCTTCAAAGCTTCACATAATGAATCTGAGCTTTTGCACAATGCTAAGAGCCCTCTTTTCACGTTACCTATGATGGAGGTGGAAACACTGGTAAATAAATTAACCAGTAAAATGGAGAGTAGTCTTATAATGTAGATCATTAATCCACAGCAACTCATATACATCAGATGCCCAGTAGTTCAGTGCCCAGTAATGCTGCAAGTCCCTTCTAGCAAAATGAAGGCAATACATCTAACCTGTAGGCGGTGCGCGGCTTCAGCGGTCCGTCACAAAATTTTTGCTGATTGGGATCGCATTTTCCACCCAGGCTCTCCATCTCTGCTCCAAGCTTAATGTTAAAACTCTTGGAGTTGCTTTCAGGACTTTCAGCACATTTGCTGGCAAAGTAATCAGTCTGATACACTCGAATGGAAGCATTATGCCTGTACTCCAGGTAGGAGGGCAGAGGATGCTGTTGTTCTGGCTTCAGGTCATCGCTGCCTGGAGGGAGAAAACCCACAGTGAAGAATGGACTTGAGACATTTCTATCTCTATTTCGGACTGCCTCTTCACTGTCTCCCAGCATCCCCAGAGTGTGGAATCTCTGATCTCAAAGGCTGCTATGACATTCTCCCAATGAAATGAATGCTAACTCATTTTTTCTAAAATAAACAAAGGTAAAAAAGAGTACATATATACAAAATTCTACATGCATACACTGTCCAGCATTTTTCGAAGAAATAAAGCATATGTGAGAGGGGAACTCATTGTGCCTCACGCTGACATGTGCCAAAACTCCATAGTGTTGACACTCCCCAGAGCAGTCAAGCCACTCATGAGCTCTCTACTTGCCAATAGCCATTGTAGCTGAGCTAATAAGGAAATACCTATGACCTGAGAAATGGGGAAAAGATTAGAGAAAGCAGTCTGAGGCCAGAGTAGTCACCCTTGCAGGCACGTTCCACATGTTGCGCCCAGTCTGATAATCTCCCCATGTACAGCCCTTTGTTATCTCGCCTACAGTGTAATCCTGGCTTGAATTTGGTCCATCAAGCAGAACACTTCCCAGAACTCCTCCCCTGCCCACCCAGTCTGCTGTGTGTTTTGGCACCATAAACCAGTTTTGATGTTGTTGGCTGGAGGAAGATAAATATTATAGAGATTTGATACACTGACAATGAACTTGGTACAGCAGGGGTTCATCATATCCTGGATTCTCGTTTAATAAAGGTTCAACATGGGTGGGTGTTGGCAACAACATCTTGTTGGCAGCAGTTGAAAAAGGAATGTTGCCTTTAGGATGAGTGCATATTTATGGGAGTTAGATGGTTATTTTAGACCACTGGGGAGCACGGTGCATCTCCGAAGACATCAATAATTGAAAAGCACCTGGCTAGCAAACACAGTCCTTGCCTAATGGGAAACATCTTTTCATTGCAGTCTTTGCAAGTCTAATGTCTTCACTGTTTACCAATCTCTCTCTAATTGTGAGATTTAAGAATATCTGGGCTGCACACTAGCCCTCGAAATTATGTGATTAAGTATGCATAACCAGTTTCAGTACAATTAAATAAAATGTAAAAGCACAACAATAAATAATTAAATAAATAAATAAATAAATAAATAAATAAATAAATAAATAAATAAATAAGCTAAATAGCCAGTGAGACTAAAATACAATTTAGCCTAGGAATTATTCCAGTATTTGTCAGGCTTAACAATTCCCCACTGCCCATAAAGGGGCATGCTTAAGAAAAGTAAGGTGCAGCACCTTAAATAATTTCAAAAATAAAAGATATATAAATATATCAATGCCAGTCTACACACAAACAACTGTTTTGAAGAAATAACACCTAAGATGTCCATAGGAAATATACATAGGAATGTGTATATCTATAAATCCAACACTCCAGCAGGTGGTTTGATAAATGCTGATATAATTTAAAGATCTAAAGATTATACATGGTGATTGTGTAGGTTGTTGTCGTAATTGTTACCTATTAATAATTATTACCTGTTACAATTGTTACAGGTAGGCCTTAAATTAATGTAGTGGATCAGAGAGTGAAACACTTATTGAAAACATAGTAGAGGAAAAAGAAATGCTCTTCATGATCATTTCCCTCTTTTCAGCTTTTGAGTATTTTTTTGTAAATTGGTGGGGCATTTTGTGAATTAGTGGGGCATCTGGTACAGTTTGCAATAGGGAAAACAGGTAAGGCATATTACTGCTTAATGGCAGAACAAAAGATAACTGAACAACATTGAATGAGCAGTGAAGAAACTGAATGAGTCAATACATGTCGTGTACTTCTAACATGCCTGGCACATTCTGAAGGCTCAATAAATGGTGACTATAGTTATTTTATTAATATACTATACCCCCCACTTAATAATTAAACTCAGAGAATAATAGGCTTTATTGCTGAATGAGTCTTCGTGTAGTTTTTGTTACATTGCCCTGTACTTAGCAGATGTAGAAATGAATGATATAACAATTTAAGATCTCTGCTTAAATATCTGTCACAGAAAGAAGCTGCATAGTAACCGTTGAGAGCAACCCTGTGTCTTTCAGCAAAGGCAATTCACGATCACTTACCATCAGCCTCTCTCACCACCACAGTAAAGTATTTTACGGCTCCATTGGTGTCGCTGAACCAAGTGCAGTTGAAAGTAAAGTTGATAGAGGATTTGCTAATCAACACATCCTTTTTATTCACACGAATATGTGGAGGTGGAGGAGGGGGGCCTGGAAGAAGGGGTGGAGAAGGAACCGAGAGAGGTCACAACTCTGCTTTTATATATATACAATCAGTGAAATGAAGGTCTCCATTCACCTACATCAGCAAGTGTCTGCGTGTGTGTGTGTGAATGTGAATGTCACTGTGGTGTGTTTAAAGCCTGTAATCAAGACAGCATCCTCCTCTCCTGAAAAGAAGAGGCAAAGGAAGTGGTTTGCCAATAGCGAGTTAAACATAATGAAAGAGGCAGTTTCTCAGCAGGATTTCCTCAAGTTGTAGCATCAAATTGCTTAAAGCTCCATTATAGCTCTAACTATCAGACTAAATGAGGTATTTAAATACTAACTCATTCAGGTACTTTAAGATCATTTAACTTGTTTGCTGCCAGGATACTTTACAGAGAAATGTTTCTATTTCCTGGAGCCTTTTAGCACCAGGTCACCACAAGACATGCTCCTGTGGCTGGGCAAGGTGCAGTTAACAACGTGATGGACGAGACAGGAGGACCACACCTCCAGGGATACTCACGGTCTATCATGGTGATGGTGCTGTCTTCCACCACCTCGCTGGTCATGCCTGCCGACTGCACCTTGATGGACACCAAATACCTCTTATGGGGCACGAGCATCATGATGTTGAGCAGGGATTTTTCTTTCTCTAGTTTTCTGGAAAACTCAACTTCCTGGGTATCCATTTTCCGGCACTCAATGCTATACCCATCAAAGTCGGAATCGGGAGGGACCCAGGAACAGGCAATGGCTGTGGAATTCTGAGGCCGGCAATGCAGGTTTTGTATCTTGTCTGGCTCTAAAGGAGGCAGAAGAGATACCTTTCAGAACTCTGTGAGACACGTGTCTTTTTTTTCCATCTTGGTGTCCAATTAGCACGGAGATCAAGATAAAAATTTTCAGATATTACTTGGAGTGTTTTTCAAGGAAAAAATTCTCCTACATATCAAAAGGGAATTTCTATCTGCCAGATCCCAGAAATATAGAATGTTAAAATGCTGTCCATTTAGAAAATTACCAGGTGCCAACATGATTGGAAATACTCATGCACAGGGCAACAAAATCCAGCGTGACACATCAGATAGAAGGTGGGTACAGTAACTGTTCTGAATTCAAATCCTATTTACCAGTTAAAATGAAAGTTGCTTCACATGTGTGTGCCCCATCTGTAATGGAGAAGTTAAATTACTTACTTCACATGTTCTTTATGATGACTCAATGAGCTGACACCTGCACACCTAGAGTAGTGACTGGCACAGTAATTGCTCAATAAATGTTAATTCTTAAAGCAACAAATCAAGAAATTATCTTGCTGACTTGCCACCCTCTAAACCTTGATTTCTGCCCCCTTGTTCATTTCCCCCCACCCTCTGGCTCATGTCATACTCTGGGCAACAAAACTGCTGTAGACCTCCACCTTGCAGTCTTAGCCCCCTCTAATCATTCAGCTTTCTCTGCCTGACTCAGTGAGACTTGATGAATGGCAGCTGATCTCATCTGTTGTTGTGAATGACACAGTGAAAAAGAAAAGCACTTACAAGTGACTGTGCAGCTTAATTATGAAAATCCGTGAGCCTTCCCAACCAGCTACATGCCCATCATCTCTAAATGGTTGCTATGAAAATAAATGGTATAACTTAGATGAGTAGCTCTCTTGAATTTTAATTTTAGTCACTGATCAGTTTTTGAAAGAAGTTCTCAGATATCCAATACATAAGAACTGAGGGGCTCTGTTTGTGTGTTTTAAGTGTACATCGGGGTTGGTGGTACTTTGCTGGGGTAAGTTCTCTGTTTTCCAAGATTTTGCCCTTGTCCCCAAGAAATTCCAAGTAGCCTTTAGACTCTGGAATAGATTTGAAAGCTCAAATATGGAACCCTTCTCCCATTTCATTCCAGGAGTCCAAACTTTGATAAAATTAAATTGGTGTGGGAATTTTGGTGGAAGGAAAATGATGCTTGGGCATATATGGAGGTGTGAATCTGTACCCTCAAAACAAGATAGTTATCAAATGATATGTTTTTATAAACTAATGAATTTTTATGGGTGGAAAAGGGGAAGTCAGCCCATTTTTCTCTTGATCACAGCAGAAAATACAGTAACAAGTTACAAAATATAGTAACAGTTCTTAGAGGGTGATATCACCAGGCTGACCCTTTAGAAAGACTCATGAAAACACTGTCATATTGGGAGAGATTAAAACAAATTAGGTGAAACAGTTATGCTTGGTCTTCAGAACACCAAACAGAAAGAGCACATTCCATTTCAATGCTGAATGGTCCCTGTCACAAACTTTCTCCTCCTTCCCTCCCCATCCAAATTAAAATTGTGAAGTCATTCATAATCCCTGTACCTGGGTCTGGCTACCTAATTTTCAGGGTCCAGCACCAAGCAGAAACCTGATGGCTGTTCAGCTATTAGTAAGACTTGAAATTTCTTCAAACCAAGTCAAAACTGAGACCCAAAAGTACCATTTCTTTCAGGTTTGGAGAAAATCTTAAAACATTCTTCCTGATCCATAATTCTGATAATTCGCACAATGAATACATGGAACCTTGCTTCACATTGTTCCCTCACTTCCTTCTCACTGCTCCCCTTCATCTAACTCCCATTTGCCTTCCAAGACTCCATTCACATTCCATGAGTAACTATTACGTGCAACATGATTTTAAGACCAAAACAGCCATAGCACATGAGGTAGAAAGAGAATATACCCGGAAGGAATAGTGAAAGGAAGTGCTAAGTGGAGTCACAGATAGCTTTCTGCTCTTAGAATTCATGGAGTGGGGAGTTATAAAGGTTTTCTGGCAGAGATAACACCTTGTCAAGGTATGGAAAGGGGCATTTCAACCAGAGGAAACCATGAACCCAGCCACCATGGGTGGGCTGCCAAGGAGAAGAGGAAAGAGAAATGCTCATTGTTGATCATGGTCAGAGCATATTCATGAGAAATAGAGTGGCAGAAGGACTTTCTGTGAGAAGCATACACTTCTGTTTTGTTTAATCCACTGATAATCTGGGTTTTCTGCCACCCACAACCAAACCCAATCCAAGTTCCATCTGCCATTCCTCACAATACACAGTACCAGGTGCCTCTTCATGCTGTGCGTGTTCTTCTTGGGTATCACTGTTTATAGAGGCTGTTCTGAAATTCTAGCACCCAGGATTGCAACTCCATGTAGTCTGACCAACCCAGCCACCACTGGAGTTTTAATTCTTAAATGGAATGCCTGTGATTGGATTATACAGTCCACAATAAAAAACATACCCCACTCTCAGCTTCCTATAAACTAAAACTCTTAGTTCCCTTTTACTTATTTCTCTTGATGCACAACTATTTGATCCCAAGCTTCTTTGGATACATCAGTTACATTTGCTTCAGTATTAATGTTTAAGCAAAGCACTACCTGCATGAATTTCTATGTTTTTATCAACAACTAATAAATAGCTGATCTGATCTTAGAAACCACATATTCTGGGAACTATTGAAAAACAAATATTGACATTCCTATTAAAAAAAAAAAAACCCTCCCTTTTTTCTGAGGTTGTTTATTGCTTCTATCCCAAAGTGCCTTTGGGAAGAAACTGATATATGTTTCACTGCTGAAATACTTTAGAATATTTAGAATTTATATCCTAACTGATCCTTCAGCTTCTACTTTTGCCCCCTTCAATCTATTCTTTAGCCAGAGTGACTTTCTAAAGTACAGATCTGATGATGACTTCTTTGCTGGAAATTCTTCTGTGGTTCCAGCTATTCAGGATAACTTTAAAGTCATTATCACGTCTGACTTCAATTTTTATGACCTGATTCTCCTAAGCCCACCTTTTATACTCTGGCTAACTAAATTCCTTTCTGTTCTTAAATCCTCTTGATCTGGGATATTTTATTCTTTCTACCTGGAATATTCTCCACTTCTTCCCCCATTTCCCCCTGATGAATCATACTGTTTTCCTTAAGTTTCAATTTGGAAGTTTCTATTTCTAGGAGGCTCTGTGGAATCAGACCAGCTGGCCCTAACTTGTGTTTCTAGAGAACCTGATCCTTCCTTCACCGTATCCAATGTGTAACTGTCTTTTTAATGACAGGACCACCCACTCAATTATAAGCTTCAGGAGGGCAGATATAATAACTTTTTTGTCTGTTGTTGTTAATATAAATGAATGAAACTTGCATCTATCTAGTTGCTACATGAGTTCAAATCCAACCAATCCTAAGTAAAAATGTGGCTTTAAATCAAGCCCTGTTGCATAAGATACTACATACTTCCATTTCATTCCATCTGAGAAACAAGAGTAGCAAAGTATTTCATACTTGTCCTCACAGATCCAAAAATTGGTTTGCTGTAGGTTTTCCAGGTATCACCACTCACAGTCCTAACACTGAATTGATAGGATCTTCCTGGACGAAGACCATAGACAATGCGTCCTTCAGATTTTCTGTTGCTGTAGGGGTTGAAGACAGTGACTGCATCTCTGGGGAGCCACTGCAGCTCAAAGTCATCATAGTCTGTCCAATCTCGGGGTCCCTTCCAGGTGATGGCCAAGGATGTATTTGCAATATCAGTAAATGACATATGACTGGGAGGACTTGGAGCTGTACGTAGGAAAAAGTAAATAATCACATAACCATAATGCACGTGAATCTGATATTGGAGTGACAGAAATATCTGTAAATACACTTTGCAGGAAGAGACAATACAATAATAACGGAGCTTCCATTTATAGTGTTTACTTTGTGGAAGATACTTAGAGTGTTTTATGTACTTTTCATAACCAGAGATTCCTCACCAGTGTGCTATGGAGTGTGAATGCTCTCTGAATGGCTTACAAATAGGTAACGGTCTTGGTTCCCATAGATTGTGGGCTGTGGGCACTAGTGTTCACAAACAATTACGTCTAGGTGTACATAATCTTGTTCACTGACACCAAGAGAACATATCAATGTTAATGTTTTCTGTACATGCTCAAGAAATAGAAATATTTACGAAGTACTGCTCATAGCAACACAGATGACGGGTATGATTACTCCTGTTTTACAGATGAGAAAATCGAGGCTTAAAGATACTCAGTGGCCTCAGAGTTTCACAGGAGTACTTGGTGGAGTTAAGCAAAGTTAACCTAGATCTCTGAGCAAAGCCTGTGTCCTTTATCCACCGTGTCTTCCTGGTGTTCAGGGGCTATAGCTCCTGCCACATCATAATTGCTTTTACTTCTTGTAACAAAACTATAATGAAAACATGTTTTTGGAAGCTACTTCTTGCTAATACTTGGCCATTGGCCACTGAGTTTCTTTCTTCCTTCCTCTCCTCCCCTCCGCTCTCCTCTCACCTTCCCCCCCTCTTCTGCCCTTCCCCTCCCCTTCCTTCTTCCTTTTATTTCTTTCTGAGACTAGGTTTCCCTATGTTGCCCGGGGTAGTCCCGAACCCACGGACTTAAATGATTACTAGCGTCCGCCTCCCAGGTACCTGGGATTACAGGTGCACGCCACCATGCCTGGCTATCTTTTAGAGACTAGGTCTCACTATATTGCCCAGGGTAGTCTCAAACCCACAACGCAAGTGATTCCTGGCCTCAACTTCCCAGTGCTGGGATTACAGGCGCGCTCCACCACACGTGGCTGGCAACTGAGTTTGTTTTCTTTCTTTCTTTCTTTCTTTCTTTTTTTTTGGCAACTGGATTTCTTACCAGTTCTGCTCTCCCCTGTGGCCTTGTTGCTGAGATCGCCACTGTGAGTGACCACGCACAGTGTGTACTTCCTTCCAGGAACCAGGCCATGAAAACGCCACTCAGTTAGGTCCTTATCTTTCCAGTTTTCCTTCTTTGTACCATTTGGGTTATAGAGAATCAGCTCATAAAAGTCAAAGTCCCCAGCGGCTGGCGTCCAGCTGAACCAGAGGCTGTCTGTCATGTTCCGGTTGGATCCCTTGAGATTACTCACAGAAGCTGGGACTGAAACAGAGGGAAAATCTTTACTGACAATAGCACAGCATGAACAAAGTCATTTTAGCCCATGGTTAAAAATGTGTGCTCTCTTGGACACACGAGTGAGTAGTGCACACTGTAGAGTCAGGTCTGGCTTGTTTTTCAAGTCACTTAAGTTTAGAGATGTATACATTGGAGATATATGCATTAAAGATGTATACATTGAAGGCAATGGGTGGGTCTTTCTAAATGTGCCACGGGCAGTATGCATATACACTAAAATCTTCTGAAATTAAAATATGGCAAGTCGTGGTAAGCCTCATCATTCTTTAGAGAGAGAAGATTGCTCTCTCTTACGGGAGGAGTTTTAAACACCTAAGAGACAGGTAAGATGCCCGTGAAGCAGACCACTCTGGAAACATCTGGGCAACTCTACTCTCAGTCCAGGCTATTCCGCTGTTCTTCTACACTCTCTTCCAAAGACAAACTGAGACATTCCGTGGGGTGCCCAGATGTACTCCCATGATTCCCTTTTCAGGTTTTGGTCAAAATGCCTTCACTGTCTTAGATACTTTCTTATCCTACCAAGCACCTCTCTCTCAACATACCATTGATTTCCTTCATAGAATGTAAAGTGCTCCAAATTCATCCCCCCTTAAAACCATCCATGGTGGCCCTCTCTCCACTTCTCTTAGTGTAGATTGACAAGGCCAAGGACCTTTTCTGTCTTGTTCCTCATCAAACTCTGAGAACTCAGTGTGTGGAACACAAGAGCTAATAATTCACAGATTATTAGCAAATGAGGAAAATGAGTAGCAAAGTGAGATGATGGACCAAACTTATGGGAAAGGAGTAGATTCAGTTTCTTTCTGCAACTCAGAGAGATATTTATATATCTATCTCCCATTTTCCTAGAACTCTCAGTGTTCATTTCAACAGTGCTGTGTTTCTAATTGACCCCCATCTTTATTATCTAGTTGTAGTGGGCCTTCTTGGGACCTGCTGCCACCCCACCCATTTCTTATAGAAAGTTTGTAGGCACAGTTGAAATTGAGTCAAGTCAGAATACTGGCTACTAGAAAAGCCAGGTCCATGTTTTCACCAGACGCTATGATGTAAACAAGGGACAGCCAAAGAATGAAAGCCAATCCAAAGACTGGCCACGGGTTACTCTGACAATCAAACATCTGATTTATGATCAGAAAGCCACACATCCCATATAAATGTAGACCTTGGGTAGATTAAAAGACTAAAGACAAATGAAGGAAAAGCAGAAAATGTGATAATTTTCTTGCTATTACTGATAGGGTCTGGATTTGGATCTTACCTGTTCTACCAAATATGAAAGATTCATTTGACAGCTCCCCGCTGTGAGTCACAATCACCATTTTGTACATTCGGCCTTGTAGCAAGTTCTGGAAAGAGAAGCTTTGGATTTGTGGATCAACTTGAGCTCTCTCTTGAAGGGTTCGATCTGGGTTGTACAAAAAGATGTTGTACCAGTTGAGTTCCCCCTCTGAGGTGGTCCAGCTGAAGGACAGGTATCTGGTGGAGTTCTCTGTGATCCTCAGATTGGTGACAGCGGCTGGGACTGGAAAAATCAAGGAGTGACAGAGTGAGACTGAGATTGGGACCTGGTTAGATACACTCATATAAGCAGCTCCAAAACACGGTTCCTGCCTTTAAAGAGATGTTAATATCATGGGACTCCCAAAGCAAAAAAATCAGGATTTTGTGAATTACTGTGCTGAAATGGTCAATTAAAAAAATAACCATAAGAGAGTAATCATAACAACAAATACCCCACAGTCATGGAAAATTATCTCCAAAGACATTTCTGGTAGTATAGAAGAAATGTTAATCTGACCTGTGTGACTAAATGCTAAGAGGTAGATCAGAGATTAAAAAAAAATAATCTGAGTGTAATCTGAGAACTAAGAAGCGGCAGGGCAGTGGGGAGGATCGTGGGCGAGAAAGCACACAGAAACAGAAAATCATATTTAAGAATATGGGAATGAGAAGCAAAAGGAAAAGACAAAACTATTAAAAAGAATGGTTTACTTTAGGGCTTTGCAACTCCGTTAGCTTTCAGTGCTACATGTTGGCAAGGTGAGCAGTATGGGCAATCACTGCCTCCAAACTGTTGGCATAGATGCTACCTGATTTCACAGAAGTGTTAGCACACCAATGAGCAGGAATCTGTCTCAGTCTTGGGTTCTCCCTCCACTCCAAACACTTTCTTAAGCCCCTATGCTTAAGAAAGCCCCTCTCCTTGGGCCAGGTCCTTAGAAGCTGGTATTTCACAAGGGTCTTAGACCATGATGGTTGGAACCTTGTGAACAGGATTAATCTTCATAAGCAGGATTAACGTTCATATAAATAAAGGCCCAGAGAGCTTCTTCATTCTCTCTGCAAGAGGACACCGAGAAAATGGTTGGCCATGAACTGAAAAGGTACTCTCAACAAACACTGAATTTGCCAGTCTTGATCTTGGACTTTCTAGCCTCCATGCCCTTGAGTAATAAAGGTTTATTGTTAAGCCTCCCAGTTTACAGTATTTTAGTTAAAGCAGCCTGTCCAAATCTTTATCTCCAGCTCACTGTTCTGAGTACAGACCCATATTTTCAAATGCCAGTGTCCATCTGCCTCTGTAAGTCATTCAGACACCTCAAACCTAGCACAAAGCTGAACACTGTATATTTCCCTGTAACACATTCTCTTTCCACTTTTTATTCGGAGAGTGGCATCACCTCTAGCCATGCACCCAGAGAGGAACTCTGGATTTGTGTTTTTCTCCTTATAAGCCTTCCATTCATCCACTAAATACTACATTATTCAATGTAAAACTATTTCTTGACTGTACCTGCTATTTTTCATCAGGGTTGTTATATGAATTTAACTTGTGACTCATCATTTCTTTAAGTGCAATAATCTGATGCCCCAGTGATCTCTCTGATCACATCCCTAGCTTGTCCTCACTGACTCTGCTCGTTACTTTTACCATTCCTCCAAAAGGCCAGATACACTTCCCCTCCAGGGGATTTACCTGTTTGCTTTGCTCAGGGACATTCTTGCCCACATCCAGTAGTTTGCCATTCTAATAGCTTCAGTGGATATCTGAAAGGGGAGAGTACTGGACCCTACATCTACCATCTACCATATTTTTTCCTGTTCACACTGATTTGATAGTTTAACTTTGTAAATTAATCAAAGCAAGAGACTAACAATAATAACTATTCATAAAAGAGAACAATAAAGCTCTCTCAAAATATCTTTCACATACTATTTTCAAACCATGCTTTACTATAACCTCCTGAAAGAGGAAAGCTAAACCAGGAGAAGTAGAGGACTGCTGTACCTGCATCACCCTTTTTTCATATTTCCTTCAGATTTTTACTCAAAAGTGATTTTTTCAACAAAAGCTTCTGAAGATGGCACTATCTATATGTACAAACCTCCATTTCCCTGCTTTCATTTTCTCTGTGGTATTTATTACTTTCGAACCTACTACAGCCTCTACTTCCTTAGTTTATTGCCCTCTGCCCTACTAGAATAAAAGCTTCATGACTATGAGATTTTGTTTGGTTCACTTCTGTGCATCTGACATTTAAATCACTGCCTAGCACGTAACAGGTATTCATGAACAGGTGAATTAACAAGCAGGTCTCTCTACTTCTGGTCTCTTCTTCAGTCAATCTGCCCCCCATAACCATTTGATTTATCTTTCTTAGGGCAAACATTTTTATTACAGAATATTCACTGAGGCTGGGAAGCTTGTATTGCCTCCTCATGTATTACAAAAGGAAAAGTAAGCTCCTGAGAAAGGCATGCCAGACACTCTCTAATCTGGCCCCAATCCATTTTCAGCCTTACCTCTCCAGCTCGCACCACACTTCCTGCCCACCCATAGCTTCTCACTGTTCCTTCTTACACCTCCCAATCTTGGCACAGGGCAGTCTCACTGCACAGGGTGTGCTTCTACCTTTCCTCCATGTGGAGGTCACTTTATCCTTCATGGTTGTGCTGAAATGTCACTTTTATGAAGACTTCCTAAACTATCAAATTGCAAGCTGGGCATTCCTAACCTTATTTATAATCCTTATCAGAGCTCATTCTCACTGCTTGTCCATATGTCTGTCTTCTCTTCTATTTAGATGGTAAGAAGTGTGCTTAGTTCACCTTCATGTCTCTATCAACGTGATCTCTCTTTTAGACCTTTAATAAATGAGTAGCCACTCAAGCCAGTGTGATTATCTAAGTAATGATCTCCAATTTCCATGTCCTAAAGACTAGAATCTGTGAATATATTAGCATGTGACAAAAGGAACTCTGTAGGTATAATTTACTTAAGGCAAAAGCGCAGAGAAGGTAACAGAGGTTGGAGTGATGCTGTTGTTCCAGCTGATGCTGGAAGGTTCAGCCATGAGCCAAGGAATATAAGTAGCTTCTAGAACTGAAAAGAATAAGGAATGGATTCTTTCCATATAGTCTATTGATAAAATACAGTCTTGCTGCCACCTGACATATTGATTTTAGTTCCATAAGATCCACCCACAGATTTTGACCTCCAGAACTCTAAGCTAATACACATACAATCTGTGGTAATTTATGAGAGTAGCAACAGAAAATGAATAGAGTTAAGGGTGATGAAATATCCGAGCTGAAGTGTAGCGATCCAAAGCTTATATGATGAGACTGACTAATGTGAAGTGGTGAATCATGGTGTTTTCCATTGTGTCAAGAAACATATACCGTATCCCCTAATATCACCTCATCCCCCTGACCCTACAGTTCTTAGGGGGCAGTGGCTAAGAAGCTAGTGGTTCGAAAGAGTAAGCTCTGCAGATTACCTGTGCGGCCTTCAGTTTGGGCTTCCTTGCTAAAAAGACCTCCACTGACAGTCAGAATCCGTATCTTGTATTTCTTTCCTGGTGTTAGGTCTTCAAATTTGTGCTGCTTAGTAGTGGCTGCTTCTGATGTGTTACTCAGAAGGATCCCATTTTCACTTAGAAGCAGGATATCATATCTTTCTGCCACACCAACAGCCTTTTGCCAGCTCACTATTAAGGAGTGACTGCTGTATGCATTGTCAGCAATTATTCCCTGGACAGATGCTGGCACTATAAAGAAAAATAAGCAAAGAAATTCAGGCACCATCACCTAGGCAGTGACCAACAGAGGAAAATCCCCTAACTCAAACTGTAGACAGAAACACCGCCCTCACTTTATTTGTGTTGCATCAACACGTTTGCAAATCCTCATGTTGTAAAGAGGAAAAGTAATTCTTGGCCGGAGGTATCTATATAGATGCTTTGATTATCCATTTTTTCCTCTGAATTTAGACAGATAGAAAAGTTAAACCAATAGAAAATTGCTAGCCAAACAGCAACTGAAGTCAAACACAAAATTAGTGCAAGTGATACTGACAAATATAATAACAGATACATGTATACATGGAAAGTCAAAGAATGAAGAAGAAATTTACATTCCAATGAATAAAGCTTGTATGACTCAATTGTATTACTTATTTAGAGGTTCATATATAAGATTAATAAATCAAAGCTTCAACCTGAATCTAAGAGATTGCATATAATAGTTTAGGTGCTGTGGTTCCTTATGTGAAGGCAAATAGTATTATTTGTTAGCGATTTTTTCTGTCTCAGGCTCATATTTTTTCTCATTCTACATAATCTAAGAAGATGTCATCCACTATCATGGTTTGAGTTGTTTTCCATATGGTGAAGCCTCCCAAATTAAAGCTTTCAGTTCAGATCTCTTTTCTATTTTTGCAAATGACATCTCTCTTTGGATGTTTCACAGACAAACACTCTAAAGATGCCCAAATTGGCCTGCAACCCGCCCCCCGCCCCAACCACCCTGCCCGCCACCCACCCTCCCAACACTTATTGTTTTGGTTCTAGTTCTTGGTTTAAGTCAGAATGTGGGTTGTCACTCCCACCTTTCTACATATGATCTAACACAAGTCTGATCATTTCTGTCTCCTAAAATTGTGTATCTCTTAAATCTCTCCTCTACTACCACTAATCTTGGACAAAATCATCTTGCTGCTATCATTCCAAGTTCCTTCACCTTGCAGTCCTCTTGCTTCCTTACCTCCCATTGCTTCAAATCATCTTCTCACAGCACACCTGTGCTGATGGACCTTCTTCAGTGTTTCTCATAACTCTAAATGTCTTAGTAAGGCATCCATGGTTGGATCTGTCTACTTACAGTCTTTATTTTAGAATAAAGTGGGTAGGTTGTCAATTGTGCCACACTATCTCTAGCCTCTAGGCATTTTCTTTGTGTTCTGGAACCATATACATATATGTCACCATATACTTCACTAGAGTGATTTCTAGAGTCTGCTTAAATGATGCTACCACCTGGAATCTATCCCTGACTCTTGTTCTACCCTATAATTACTTCTAACCCTTGTCATATACTTTAATTGCCTTTTTGCTTCTCTGTCCTTCTCAGTAGATTTCAAACTTCTTGAAGTCAAGGGCTCTATTTGCTTCTTGATCCGCATTTTCTAACACAGTGTTTGACAAAGGTTTGGATGTATACATACAACTATGAAAAAGAGGCATAGTAGGGCATAGTATAGAAGTCAGGCCCTACAACCAAATCAATGGTCATGAGAATAGAAGACAACAAGTAATTACTAATCATAGCAGAGAGGGCATGAGGTTTGGAGCTAGACAGACTTAGATTTGAATCATTGCTCTAGGTCTTACAAGGTCTGTCTTGATATTTAATAAACTCACCACAACATCTGTGACATGGAACTAATGATCACCTTGCACTGTGACCAAAAATGATATAAAAGATAGTAAATAGCTGATCTCTTATCTTGTTTTTGTTATAAATTATATTAATAGTGATAAAAACAAACACACACATATTCACATATGTGATAAGTGGTATTCACTTTAGCTATCAGTTAAAGTAGATGGCACAGATACATAAATTTTTTATTAAAAGAGGGTTTTGAAAAGAGTGAAATTTTGAAAAATATAGTTATAAATGTTATTCAATTTTTTTATTAAAATAATTTTTATTTTTTAAACATCCTTGTTTATTTTTTCACAATATATAATATCTTCCCTCAGGGGTGGTCACCATAGTTTTCCCACCAGCAAAGTACCCACAGTCCTCCACCACAGTTCACCATGTTTTCGCATGCCCCCCCCACCTATTCTTTACTCTCTCCTTCTTTTTACCCACCCACATCCCCTCTTGAGTGTCTGAGATCTAATGTCTGTTTTCAAGGGTCAGTCCCAAAGTTTGTCTATCTGTCTTTGTTTGGCTTCTCTAGATTCTACATCTAGGTGAAACCATCCAGTATTTATCTTTCTTCTTCCAGCTAATTTGGGTTAGAATAATCCCTTCCAGTTCCACTGTTAAAATTTAAATCTTTTTATCCTTTAGTTAATATATGAATTTACTTAAATGACCTGGCTCTGGATTACCTTTAGTGTGTTTTAAAATTTCTGTTAAAAAAGAAAAATGCAAAGAAAAAGTAAGAGAAATCTTCTTGAAATAACCCTGAACTATACATAGTTAGGTATTTGAACGTGTATATTTTTGGTTTGTGAAAGAGTAACCCCATTCATTGTGCCCTTATGGAGGATATAAAGCATTCCAGATTCCAGTTTGACACTTCTCCATGTGACTACTCACCTGTCCGCCCCAGGGCATCTATCTGGTTGCTCAAGGACCCACTGACTGAGGCGATCACGACCTGGTACTGTTCGCCAGCCTCCAGTCTGTGGAATGTGTGCTCAGAGACGTGCTTGGGAACAGTCTGAGAATCAACCTTCTGATTCTGCCTGAATGCTGACACAATGTAGGAGTCAACATCTCCCCCACCAGGAGTCCAGTTCACCTTCAGGCTGTCTGTGGCTCCATTGGGAGAAATGTGAATATTTTTGACAGTGCTTGGAACTGGAAGAGAAAATAAATTGAAAAGCTATCACTTAGAGAATGAGCTACAGAAATTCTCCGAGTTTTCGTGCTTCTTCTAAAGAATACATATGATAAATGATAGTAATGATCATTTTTGTCTGAATTTCTTTTCTAAACTGGAGTTGATGGAACATTTAGAGGATCATCAAAGTCAACGAGTAGACATGAAGGGTGCTAGTAACATAGTAGGAGTCTGGTTAGATTGCCTAGTCAAAGTCTTGGTTTTCTGTACAACTGTACGACTACAGGCAAATCACTAAATCTCTGTAAATTTCAGTTTCCTCATCAGAATAATGGCAAAGATAATAATAGTTATTGATAATAACCAGTCCATGGAGTTTTGAGGTAACAAAGTGTGCTTGTGAGGTACTTTGTCTGAGTCTGTTTCATGAGAGACAATACCTACCAAATAGGTGACAATAGGTGGTACTGATTAAAATGGCAATAGCAACAGGTGGTTAAAACCTGTTGGTGGTTAAAATAGCAACAGCTGATTAAAACCACACTCCTAATAGAGTTTCAAATCAGTGATACTCAACCAGCAGAGTTATTTAATCTATATGCCTCACAAGCACCATCTAGTCACATTAATTCAATGCTACTTCTTTGAAAGCTTTATTCCTCCCTTCCTTTCATCATACTTTGCTTTTGCTAAAACAGCATACTTTATTTTGTTATTACAACTAGGATAATAGCATTGTCACGATCGATTCAGGCAACTTTCTCCCTTCTTGCCCACCTCCACTCTCCGACTCAGTTCCCCCTCCAAATCTTCAGTCCAACTCCTGTTATCCAATATGCTAGACACACCCCTATATCTACTCAAGTTCAAGGACATATTTCACATTACCTGTGAAGCCCTCAATGAAGGCTGACCGTTGAACGTCTCCACTGATAGTAAGGACAAGAATTTTATACTGGCGCCCTGGTGTTAAGGAGGTGAAACCATACTCGGTCGCAGTATTTACAAGGTGAAAAGGAGGAAATACTTTCATATCATTGAAGAGCAGTTGGATCTCATACTGGTCGATGTCCCCATCAGCTCGTGACCAAGTCACCTCAAGGGCCTCTGTACTTCTGTTTCTCAATGTTAGATTCTTAACAGGCTCTGGAACTAGGGAGAAATATGAGAAGACATTTCAGGAAAGTAAATGATCAGACTTTACCTAGACAATAATTTATGAATCACATTCAAGGAACTGGCAAACAGCTCCTTTCCCCAAATAAACCACTTGAACTGCTTCCTGCATAATTAAACAAGAAAAATTGGAAGGAACTACTAAGATTGTAAATTTTTTTCCTGACATAAATCTTATATGCTAAATGTTGGTAGAATATAATTATACAATGAGCTATGATCTCAATCATAAGATAAAACAAGATGTTTAGGACTTAAATACTAAGGACAGGGTGAAAAATAGCATATTTGGCATTCTTACTTTCCCACATTGTACACTTTTATTTACCAATAAATATTCTGTAATTTGAAGTCATCACTTGACTGAGTGATGTTAGTTCCAAGTGAGACTTATTGGGAATATAATCTACTGATCCCTAAACGGAGGAATTTTGAGGTTCAGGTAAATTATTTACTTAATTATTTATTAATTTTAATGTCTTAATTATTTTAATTTTTATAATTTATCAATTATTTTTTCAAATCCCAACCAATCACTGGATTTGCAATTTTCCCACTTACTTGTTCTTCCATTCCCTTGTTCACTGGCTTCATATTGTCCACTTTTTGTACTAACTGTGACACTGTACAGTCGTCCAGGAACTAGTTCAAGAAATACACATTCATTTTCAGACTTGGGGATGCTTTTGGTTTTAATGAAGCTGTTTTTGTTCTTAATGGTGACTTCATAGTGATCAAAGTCTCCAGTGGCATGCAACCAGGACACCTTTAAATAGTCACTCCTGGCTGAGTTGCTAATACTGACTCCCTGGACCTTGTCAGGTACTGAAAAAGAAAACAGAAGATAGTGAAATGTTTAGAGTAAGCAACCGATTATAGATTACAATCTGCAGTTTTTATCACGTGCATTTAAAGGAAAAAAATCTGAGACCTGTAAATCACAAATTTCTGGAGGGGAAAGATTATTATTTTACTTGGAATCATTAAGTGGATCTTGGAATAGAACCCAATGAATTGGTTATAATCCTGTTGTTTGCCTACACAAAATGTCATGTGGAAGATGGAACATAAAACATGACAACTGATGATTAATATGAGTGACTGCAATGATATTAATAATTCTGGATATTAATAATTCCAGCATATGCTGGTGACTCAAGATGCGACAAAAAGTTACCAAAGAGTACAAACAATCCGGAAGAGGAAACACATAGTTAATAAATACATGAACTGATGTCTAACATTATTAACATTAAAGAAATTCAAGAAGAGGCCAGGATACATTATGATTTTACATCCAGTTGATTACAATGTTTACAATTACAATTACATGTTGACCTGATGAAGTCAACATGAGAGAAGATGCCCATTGTCAGAGGTTGAATGAATTTACAGGTACAGTGAAATATTACATAGTGGTCATAATCAATTTTTTAACTCAAAACACCAAAATAAAGGTATCTGGCCCTAAACATCAAAATACAAAAATGGATGAATCTTATCAATGCAATAGTAAGTGAAAAATCTAAGTACCAAAAGGTTGCATGTTGCATATTAGTATCCTTTTTGGGAACGGTAATGCCGTTGTTGTGTATTTATTTATTATACTTTATTGATTAAGCCAACATTGCATTATAATACACAAGTGCTCATTGTTGAGAATCAGCATGCACATATATAAATATATATTTTGATATATAAATATATATAATTTATTAATTATATATATATGTTACATTAAGGTCAGCACTAAAAATTCCAAATCTGTTTCTTCAGCACACTATTTTCCCCTTTGCCTTAATTAATCCACCTTTTTTTCCCTTCCTATTTTATGACAATCACTAATTAGTCTTAGAGTTCAAAAGTTTATTTTTGCTTCGTCTATTTGTTTGTTTCCTCTATGTACCACACACAAGTGAACTCATATGGTGTTTGTCTTTTTCTTCCTGGCTTATTTCACTAAGCAGAATAACCTCCAGGGGCATCAATGCTGTTGTAAATGACAGAAGTGCATCATTTTTTAATGACAGTGTATTCCTTTATGTATGTAAACTACATCTTCGTTGTCCACTTGTCAGTTAATGGCACACTGACTGGTTCCAGTTCTTAGCTATTGTTTAAAGTGCTACAATAAACATGAGGATGCACATCTCTTCAAATTAGTGTTTTTGTGCTTTTTGAGCAAATATCCATAGAAGTGATCATAACTGTCCCAAGGTGTTTCTATTTTTAATTTTTTTTTAAGAGACTAGTTCTTGCTGTGCTGCCCGGGGTTGTCTGGATCCCGCAGAGTCAAGTGATCCCTAGCCTCCGGGATTACAGGCATGTGGCTTTATTTTTAATTTTTTAAAGGACTGTTGGCAAAACTTTCCATAGGGTAGCAACAATTTACATTCCCGCCAGCAGTGCACAAGAGTTCCCCTTTCCTCTCCAGCACTGATTTCCCTGGACTTTCGGACAATGGTCATTCTCACAGGTGTGAGAAGATATTTCACTGTTGCTTTGGTTGGCATTTCTTTAATAATAACAGGTGATGAACATATTTTTGTATGCCTACTAGGCATCTATATGCTTTCTTTGGAGAATCATCTATTTGGATCCACTACCCCCCAAAATTGATATTTTTAAAAAAATGTTAAAGTGACTAAAAATTTAAAACATTTCAGAAATACATAAAGAATAACATAACTCAAGAGGGGAAATTAGAGATTAAAAACAGGAGTCAAGATGATGGTTATGTTAGAGTGGATTGGTAAACTCATGATTGATGTCAATTGTTAGTAGGGTCTTAGCTTTTATTTTGGGCCATGGCTTCTCCTGCATTTATTAAATTATTACTATTTTTTGATAAAATACCTAAATTAAGTGATTCACTTAAATGAAGGTGGCAATGTGTAGAGTAAATGAGCTTAATCAGGCATTTTTTGCCTCTAGTATCTGCAGCTCTCACCTGTAGTCTTGATTACATAAATGTAGAAGGCATTTGGGAGCACGGGTGTGGGTTGTCACCACCTGGGTTTAAAGAGCATGGGTGTGCACACACACGAGTAAGGGTGCTCAGCTGAGCCTAGGAACAAGGTTAAAAATGGGGGCAGCAAAGCAGCAGCACCACCAGCATTATTCTTACTACCAGCTCTATGGGTGGTGAGGCTTATGGAAGAGGCAAAAGAGAACTCCAGAGAGTGCCCAAAGAAAGGACATAAAGATTCATGGGGCGTTGGGAGGCTCAGTTGCCTGCCAACCTCCTCACATCCCAGCCCCCCTGCCTGGTCTTGCCTGATACCTGTCTGCTCACTTGCTGCTTGCCATACAATTAGCCCAGCCTCTTCGCCTGGTTCCCTGAGAGCATTAAAGCCTGTAAAACCCACCGAAGGCTCCGAGACTCTCATTATCTGTTTGTTTGAACTGATAGAGAATCTGTCCAATGTTCATGGGTATGCTTGTCCTATACAATTGCTGCAGGGTTTCCTGAGCCAGGAATTATGATGAACCCAATCTGTATTACTTGAGATTTCCCATAATAAACATATATATAATTCTGTGTGCCTGTGGTTTTTCTCTCAGTCAATCAATCAATTGACTGGACAAAGCCTGCATCCAGGTCTGCTTTTCCATCTTCTCCCAAAGCATGAAATCACTTTGAAATTTTAATCTGTTGGCACCTAAGCTACACTTTCCATGATGCTTCTCATACCTACAGGTTGTACCAATATCCTTTGTTGGCTGATGTGTGCTGGTTAGGTTTTGTATTGGAATATATGTCACCACATGTAGGACACAAGGACAGGTGTGTTTTTGTCAAGGTATTTATCAGAACCAATTATGGCACTGCAAAAAAACTAAATTTATATTTAGTCAATACAGTGTTAGGAGAAGAAATTCTGAAAGGATGTATGTATGGGTTAAGGAAGGCCGATGATCAAGTTCATTTTCTAAAGTCAAAGCAAGTATTACAAAAAGTAAAACCAGCTGAATACTATGGTGAGTCAATAAGGGACTCTCCAGGTAGAACTGGAGGTAATTTGTGAAACTTGCCTCACTGCACGGTGATGTGATGTGATACAGAACTAGAAATATTGACATTTTCACCTGAATTATAGAAAAACCTCACAAGAGGAAAAGGGGATTAAGATAATCAGCTCAAATTAAGGAGACAACAACTCCTACATGAGTCTCCAGTTAAGCTGATTTGCTAGGGACAGTGCTTGCCTTGATTAGTCATGCCCCAGACCCAAGTTCGTGCTGGGAAAGGCCAGAGGGTACTTTGAATAAAGGATCACTTTTCTTGTATTTAAAAACATCCCAGTAAAAGGCCTGGCAAGAGGAAAATCATGTAGATACAAAATCTTCAAAAATTGACACCAAGGGCAAGCAAGGGGGTAGTCACGTGATGACAGCCTTTGATTTTGGGTGATGTATAGGTGCCATGTTGATCAACATGATGTAAAGTTGCTGTGCAAATGGTGATCTGCTTTTTGGATTGCAGTCTTTGTTGTAATTATCAGTATAACCAGACTGTAAATTCTTTGAGTATAGGGAGTTGCAGACTGGGGTGCTTTTAGGGAGATACAGTATGAGGTGATGAAACAGTGCTACAATCTGGGGGTTTGAGTACTGATGGCCATGTGACCTTAGGGTAGCCAGTTTCTCCTTTAACTTCAACCAAAGAGGGGATTAGATCATTCTATGAAATTTTCAATGTAAGCACGCTTAACCATTAAGTCAGTGGGTCTTTACCTTTTTGAGGTTACAGAAACATTGAGAATCTGATAAAAGTCACCAAGTGTCTTCCCAAAGGAGTGCATAAATTTCCCTGTTCCCAGCAAATTCCTGGACAATTTCTGGGGTCACTACATTTCTAAAGTCTGCCCGTGGACCCCCAGGCAAAACCTCTGATCTAAGAGATTTCTGATTCTTGACTCATTGTACACTGATTATCTATTAGCTCCAGACACTGTGGTAGGTAACAGGATGATGTCAACTATTCCAGATTCATGTGGAAAAACTTATTTTTTGCTTTTACTCTTTTTTTTTTTTTAATTGAGGCAACAGTTGCTTTACAACATTGTTATGAGCTAGAGGTGATGGGCCATACCCTTCAAGTATGTGTTGCCACACCAAAACCACCACGAGGGTACCAATAGTTCCGACCATAATCCATTGAGCCCTCTCCTCCTTTGGTAGCTTCAATCCTACAGTTAGGTTTCTGGTATTTGTTACTGTCTGGTTTTGTCTGACTCTTTGTTTTGTTTCTCTTACTCCACATATAAGTGACACCATCTGGTATTTGGTGTTTTTTTTTTTTGTTTTTGTTTTTGAGACTAGGTCTCGCTATTTTGCCTGTGGAACCACAGGCTCACGTTGCCCGGGGTACCATAGAGTCAAGCAGTCCCCAGCCTCAGCTTCCCAGGTAGCTGGGATTACAGGCATGCGCTACCACACCCAACTAGTTTTTTGGAACTAGGTCTCGGTATGGGTCCCAGGTAGGACTTGAACCGCGATCCCTAGCCCCGGCCGCTTCATAGGCTGAAGCTTACAGGCACGAGTCACTGTGCCCAACCCCATCTGGTATTTGTCTTTGTCCTTCTGACTTATTTTGAGTTCGATCCATATTGTCACAAAAGGCAAGAGTATATCTTTGTTTTATAGCTGAGTAGTGTTCTGTTTAGGTATAGACATTTTCTTAATCCATTCACTTGTCATTGGATACTTCACATGTTTTCATAAACGAGCTACTGTAACAGAGCTGCAGTGAGCACAGGCATGCAGATGTCTCCTTGAATTAGTGTTTTTGCATTCTTCAGGTAGATGTCTATAAATGGAATTGCTGGGTCTTATGGTCAATCTGTTTTTAATATTTTGAGAAGCCTCCTGTTGGGTAACCATGCCATCCTTGTTGCCAATGTACCGGACCTAGTCCCTGTCTCCAATTGTAGAGGCAAGCATCAGGCTCACCAATCTGCAGTTTCTTCACAGGCTTTAGCAGTGTCATAGATATACCAGGCAGGGCAAGGCAGAGCAGGGAAGGGCAGGGCAGGGCAGGGAAGAACAGGGCTAGGGCATGTGAGACCCCCCAAGCTCCCAGGATTCTTCACTTTCTTTTTCTGGGGTCTCTCTGTGGCATCCTCTCAAGCTGTCTCATGCTCATGCATGCTCTCTCATGTTCTCTGTGCTCCTTTATGCACTCTCTTCTAGGCCCAGGTGTGCACACTTATATATGGGCACACCCAACTGAGTTGCACAATCATGGAGAGGTGCAAAACCCCAGTTGCTGGTTATAGGCTCATGGAGGATAAAGCCTGACCAATTCACTTACCCTATGCCTCTATACTGTGTTTCATAGGGAGTGGGCTAGTCTAATCTCCCACCAAAAGTGAAGGAGTTTCCTTTTTCTCCACATCCTTGACAGTACTTGTTGTTTCTGGTCTTTCTGACATGGGCCATTCTCACAGATGTTCGATGGTGTCTCACTGTGACTTTGACTTGCACTTCCCTGATGATAAGTGATGCTGAGCATTTTTTTATTTTGTGCCTGTTGTCCATCTGTATATCTTCTTTGGAGAAGTATCTATTTATCTTTTCTGTCCTTTTTTTTTGGGATAGGGTTGGTTTTTTTTTGTTGTTGTTGAGGAAAAATGACTTCTAAAAATGCATAAATCAACTCATTCTGATGAGAGATGATGTGATAAATAGCAATGTTAACCTTAAGGAGAAATATCAGCTATAAACCTCAGAAAGCATATTTGGAATATGGTAGCTGTGCTTTCCACCACATTAAAGACCCAATATTCATGGTTTTGCTAAGATTTTGCTCTCCAGTTCCAAAACTCTCTGGAGTCACATTTTCACCTTCTGTGAAAAGTGATGAAGAGAGGTCTAGACCAGCGGACATTTTAGGAAGAATTTTAGGGCAGAGAAATTTGTAGACTCTAGATTCATTCAAGAACTGGGTTTAAATCCAGATTATTTAGCAAGTTTAATCTCACTGAACCTTGATTTCTTGATTTGACATCTAAGCTGCAATTTTCATGATATGTAACATGGAACTAATATCAACTATCAGCTACCATCTCAATGAGTTGATAGGATTAAGTTAATTAACATATGTAAAGTCAGGAAAAGTGCTGCCTAAGCCAACTCATTTCTCACTCTATTTGACCATAACTTGAATTTTGGCTATGAAGGTTATCTGTCTTACTAAGGTCACATTTACTCACATAAGGAATTTCTTGGGTAGAAATATAATGACAATTCTGTGATCACAACAACCTTAATCCTCTCATTGTATCATTGTAGATCTATAATTCTCTCAGCCTCAGAGCCTGCTGGTACTTAGAGGGGTTGTCCTCACCTGCCCTCAGAGCCTCACCTGTTCGCTCTTGGCTGAAGGAATGACTTTCATACTTGCCACTCCTTGTAGTTATGGTCACATTGTAGAGCCGACCTGGAGTGAGTGAGCTGAAGGAACATTCGCTGACAGACTTGGCAATAACGAGGGACTGGACCACCTTGCTGTTGTGATGGAGTGTCACCACATAGTTGTCCACATCTCCAGGAGCTGGAAGCCAGGCTATGCTGAGGTAGTCATTACGACCAGAATTATTCACTGTGACGCCACTCACACTGGCTGGGACTGCGATTTAAAAATGAGGAGAAATGTAAGAAGCAAAGCACAACTCGAATTTTGAGTAATCTACATTGGTCGGCAAAAACACTGTGGACTCAGGAGAGCTAATCTGACTACTTAAAAGGTTAAGGAAATGTAAGGGTTTCACTTTAGCTTCTGGAAGTGGAATATTCTTCCATTAAAGGCCAACCAAAATAAAAATGCAAGGAGTCTTTTGGATGCCTCATAAATACAAGGATGCTGTTACTACATTTTTATGGTGTTGCTGTTTGTAATATATTGTATGTGGAGGCAATTTTTATGTGAATGTGTCAGGGGTTCACTCTGTAGCAAAGGGAATGGACATTGCAATCAGCTCAACAAATGAATCAGCTCGAATCAAACATCAATAAAACAAAGATGTCTGTGAACATGAAGAAAACAATAATTTTTCTAAAGGGCTTAGAATTTGGGAAAACTTCTTATGTTCACCATAAGAAGTCGGATATTGGAGTGGGGTAGAGTTTAATAATAACTAACCGGACTAGTGAGGTTGTTTTACTTTGCAAAGCATTTCCTGCCCTCTAGTGGCAAAAAGCGGTCTTCAAAAGTAACATCTCTGGAAACTGAAACTAGGTAGAGCTGAGCTGTTGAGGTGATAAGAGCTTCTCCCATGTCACCTATATTCATTTGCTGAGGTTTAGTGCTACAGGTATTTACTGAGAACCTACCATTTTCCTGGTATACAAAAATGGAAATGATAGGGATGTCTTTAAGCAGCATCCTGGAAGGAATAACAGTGTGTCAGTCAGTGTGTTATGAGTTGTAGTTGTGCCATGTGTCAGATCCAAGTACACAATAAATGGTGGCGTCTGTAGAGAATATGGGGAAGAAATCCTCTCATATGAATAAACTGCACTGTTGTTTTCATCATTAGCTAATTAACTTTAGCTCATTATTTTTACATAATTATCACTGTCATTATACCACATATAATGGACAGGATTTGGTTAGGTGGCTTATGAGAATCCTTTGAATTAATATGCTCTGACATTGTGATTTAAGCTTCAAAGTCTTCTTCTATACTTACAAGAAGTTATCCAAATTTATACCCCAAATTATAAACAGCACTTTATGAACAATCTGCTAATATTGCTTCATGTATATGGACATTTCCTAGATACAAAGTTAATCTTTTAGTCGTAATATTTGCCTTGATTTTCTTTCTCTTCCTCTTTCCATTCTCTCACCTTTCCTTCTGTTGGCCATCTGACCATCTTATACATCTCTTGGTTGCACCCAAAAGAACTGTTTCCCACAACTGCTAGAAATATCTGCAATTGCTAACATATTATTAGAAAAAATGTAATTATCAAAGCTTTACCAAAAATAGAATTCATGTTTAAGAAAGTACAAATATTAAAGTTGCTTTTTTTTAATAGAATGAGGTTAGAATTAGATTTGTGAAATATATATAATATCCTTAATTTTAAGTATTTTGTCACCTTATGTAGGCTGGGAGAGTTTATTAAAATGTGTCAACTCTGTAGAAATTTAAGTGAATGAGAAAGTCTTTCAAATTATGTCAGCACTGACCAATATTTCAGCTACTTGAGTAGAGGGTTAAATCATCAAGCCTTTGTCACTGAATTTCTTATAACCCATTGTGTACAAAATCAGCTAATTTAGGTACCTATTAAAATCTCAGGTTATTTTGTTTCTATAACAGTATCTCCTCTCTAATGATAATATCTCACTATTAATGTGTTTGAGAAAAATACATAATTTATATCTATTCATATTCAGTCCATATTAAAATCATGATTATTCTTCAAAGGAGGTCTTGCCTCCTTTTTGCATTATAAAGTATGGGTCAAATACTGATATTTCCATTACAATTAAAATATAGGTGTAAAAATAATTACATGCCCCACTTATCCCAAGTGACATCAGATGTCATAATGTTTTAAGTATAACAAATAAGCAGGGTAGCACTTGTGACACAGTAGAATGACTTGCAAAAATGGCAAATGGCAGTATGACTAACTGCTCACCAAATCACATTTTTTTCCCTCCTGAACACACACCTCTATTTCCCACCTACCCTGCAGATAACTGTAGCCCTATAATTATGTTCTCACCTATGGAAGGAAGGTGAAACTAATGTGTCTACTTCCAGATGTGGTAACCATTCCACTCCCCAATTTCCATTCCCTAGAGAACATGTCACCAGATAGTATTGAAACTTGACCTTAAAGAATGTTAGAGATGGGTTGATTTTAAGATATTTTAGAAATTATAGACTTTTCTCTGCAGGCTCCAGGTGCTCTGATCTCTGAAGATCACGGACATTCTTCTTACCTGTCCTTCCCTCCACCACCACTTGCCGGGAAGAGACCCCTCCGCTTACAGTGGTAACCACCACGGAGTAGAGGCTGCCTGCTTTGAGGGAGTGGAAGCTGTATTTGCTGGTCTCGCTGGGGACACTTTCATTTTTGATGACTACATTTTCATGGATCAGTAAGACTTGGTAGAAGTCTATGTCACCCAGGGCCCGGGTCCAGTTAGTAAACAAACTGCTGGTTGTCCCTTGGTTGCCGACATGCAAGCCAGTCACTTGGGCAGGCACTAAAACACAGTAGACACAGAGAAGACAGAACAGTTGACAGTTATCCTATGAAATGTAATAGAAATGAGTAAAAATTAGAGTTGTTTCCTAAGACATGGACAATTACTCCCCTACAGAGTCTATGGATCTGAAAAAAGCTACTTATATGGAACAGCAAAAAGTGTTTTCATACAAGATTGAGATGATACAAGCCTATTAAGTGGTTTTGATTGTAAAATTTAAATAATGAGAGGTTTTGGAACACTGCTAACTGAATGTGATCTTCTCTGTTCTTACTCAATGACGACTCAAACACACGTGACCTACCTGAGATGATGTTTGTCAGGGTAGTACAGGGAAATTCCTTCAGCCTGAATATGAAACTAGTCTAGAAAACTGGTCAGTGTTCTCAAGAGGATTATTGTGATCCATGAGATGCTATAGTAATATAAATTATCTTATATAACAATACCTTCTGCATGTACAGGTTATGGGATCTATGCTTTATAGAGATTACTTTATTTTTGAGATTCATCCAAAGATCCCTTTACTGAATTGCTTTATTCTGTTATTCCCTTCACTGAGGAGGAAAGCAAGGTAAATAAATCTATATCACAGTGCTAATACACAGTCAACCTGGACCAACGCCTGATCCATATAACTTGTGATCTTGTGACCTTTTTCTAATCAACAACTATTGTGACTTCTAGCTTATCCCTTAACAAATCTTTGAAAATGGTACTTGGTCACATACATTTTCTTTATATATCTTTCCTGAATTATGATACTTCAAGGAATTGGTATATTGGCATACCCCTTCTCAGTATTTATTGACTTTTGTAGTAAGATACAAAATTCATTAATAAATATTATTTAATATTTTAATAAGTATTCATTCATTAATAAGTTATTAATGAATTAATAATATTTATTAATAAATATAATAATATGCATCAGAGGATTCAATTTTAACTATAAATTTTTAACAGAATGCAAAGGAGTTAAAATACCAAAACAATCTTGAAAAATAACCAACGAGTATCATCTGATTTCAAGATTTACTAGAGAGGTACAGTAATAAAGATAGGGTTACTGATCAAGCACAGACACTTCAAACAATGGAACAGAAATAGAGCCACATGTATAGAATTTATTGATTTTTTTACAGAGATACAAAGGAAATTCAGGACATAGTTTTTTCCTACAAATAGGGCTGGGATTATTTGCTGCCTATCTGTAAAGAAACAAACTTTTATCCATATCTCATATATGTTCTAAAATTAATTTATATGAATCAAAGACTTACATTTAAAAGCTAAAACTATAATACTTCTAAGAGAAAGTGCTTGTGATTTCCTGCTAGGCAAAGATTTGAGACAAAAAAACCTGAATAAAAAAATTGAGACAAAAAAGGCATGATTCAAAACAGAAAAATAATTGATAAATTGGACACCAAAAAAATTCATAAACTAGACCAATGAAATGACAAGCCACACACTGGGGAGAAAGATTTCAACACACATTCTGATACAAAAAAATATAGACTGAAATAAATTTTATATTATAAAACCAATTGGTGGTTTCCTGAAGGAGAGTGGGGGAAAGAAGATGGATAAATCAGGAAAAAGAGGTCCAGTGTGTGAATGTACAGAAATGGACTTCTGGTGGTGAACTTGATGTAGTCTATGCACACTGATTTTTTAATGAAACATAATTGTGTAATCCAATGTTACTTCAATTTAAAAAAAAAAGAATTCTTATCCTTAAGGATAAGAAAGCAATCCTATGAAAAATATTTGAAAATTTCTTCCCAAACAAGGTAAATCGGTGGTAAACATATGAGAAGTCAGAACCATCAGTCAGTAGGGAAGGGGAAAATATACTACTAGACATTTTTTAGAATGACTAAAATAAAAAAAAAAATCAAGAATAGCTGACAATACCAAATGCTGCTGAGGATGTGGAGAAACTGGAAACTTCATATATTGCTGATGACAATGTAAAATTCTATAAACACTTAGGTATAAACAGTTTGATAATTTCTTACAAATTTTAAAGACGTATTTATCATATGAGTTGAAGGAATGAAAAAAAATGATCTTAGATTTGAAACAATGCTTATGACTTCTATTTCTGGCAGCAAGTATGGTGAGCTAAATGAAAGCCTCCTCAATAAATAAGACCACATCTTTTGAGTAGAGTAAAAATGCAAATGCAGGAATGAATTGACAAGAAACTAAGAAATTCTCATAGGCCTCAAAGTAAGTGATAAATAGGTAATTAGATTACTGAAGCAGACTTTTATCTTGAGGGAGTTTTTCAAGCATTAAATTTAACTTTTGATTTTATAGTTCAATAGGATGTGGGAGATAGGAGATAAAGTGCAGAACTTTCCAAAGCTAAGGAGCCTAATAGCTGACACTGAACAGCATTGACTCTTGAAAGTGAATAAGTGAAATAAATATTTCCCTTCTCTTCCTTTTATCACATTGACAGTAGTCCTCTGTATATGAAAACCTCAAAGAAAGAGTTTTTCTGAAAATCACCTTTGAGCAAGGTCTCAAAGAATCCCCAAAGAATAAAATTCCAAGGTATTCATATTTATGGTAGAAAATCACAGCATTTAGAAAGTAAAGCACCATGAGCAAAAGAGAGCAAAATAATAGAAAAAGAATCTGAACTTCAGAAGGTTTTAGATAGTATAACTATCAGACATAGAATGTAGAATGAAAATTGTTATGCTTATAGCAATAAGGAGGAGCATGGAAAGATTACTAGAGAGCAATGGAGCACAAAACAAATTTGAAAGAGAACCAAAGAGAGTATTTGAAGTAAAGAACATAATATTATGTTATGTAATTTAAAACTCAATAGGTAGATTTAAAAATAGCAGAGCCAAAGAAAGAACTAATGAACAAAGAGCTAAGTTATCCAAACTATAGCCCAGAGAGCAAATGCATGGGAAGAAACAAGAGGTAGTATCAGAGAGTTAATGGCTGAGAATTTTCTGGTTTGATGAAAAATCCTTACCTGGAAGTACAGAAATCCCCATAATCTGCAGCAGGATAATGAAACTAAACTAAAAATAAATGATACTAGACCACTGCTGTGGAACCACAGAACACCATAAATAAAAAGTAGATCTTAAAAGCATTCATGGTCAATATACAGATTACCCAGAGATTAAAATTAGAGTGACAGCTGACTTTCCAGCAGCAGCATTGAATGTCAGAGCAATTAGAACATATTACTAATGTCCTGAGAGAAAATAATTTTCAATATAGAATTACAACTCAGGGACAATAAATATAGTTTAATATTGAGAGCTATATACAAATACATTCAGATAACCAGTGTAAAGAGTTTGTTTCTAAAAAACTCTTAGTAAAGAAACTGAGTTATGAAAAAAACGAATTATTCAAAAATAACAGTGCACTTCTACATCTGCCTACCTACTGGTGTTAGCATCTACTTGTTTCTTCCCAGTTGAGTTTGAAGATAAAAAGCACATGCTCTTTTCTAAAGCCAATTCCTTCACTTGTCTACATCCCAGTACCTCTTGCCTATTCATATGGTAACTGCAGCAATTCTTCTCTCTCTGTAATATCATCACCATTCCACTGTCTTCTAGAACACTCTCATGAGTACAAAATATGTTATTTCTTCTTTCCTTAAAAATTAATCTCCCTTTCAAACATACTACTCCCTCTATCAGATGCTGCCCTATCTCTGGTCTTCTTTGCAGGAAAATCCTTAGGAAAGGAGTTTTAATTTTAGTAAGATAAGTCCAAACAAAGTAAAAAGATGAAATAAAAACAAAATAATAAAGACAAAGCTGAAATAAGTAAAACAGGTAACAAACAATAAAAAGGAGCCATAAAAAATGCCCAGTAAATACATAATAAACACTTACTAAGCATTGAATGTTGAGTGTTAAACAGCTCAGTAGACAGGATATTTTCAGAGCCTCAAGTTTATGAAAAATATTACCTGTTCTTCCTTTTGTTGAAGATGAATTCTTCAAGTCTCCACTAATACTCGTGACTGTAGCTATGTATTTTCTTCCGGGTATCAGGTCAGTAAAAGTGAATTCTTTGGCATCTTTGGGGAGTGACTTGTGGATGAGTAAGAGGTCTCTGTCAGCTAACGAAATGATGTATTTCTCCCATTCTGCTGCTGCAGGTGTCTGCCACATGATGCCCAGAGAGGTTTCATTGGCATGTTTGACACGAAGTTGGAGGACAGCCAAAGGGACTGAAAAAAGCAGTGGAGGCTGGGTCATACACTTGCCTTTATTTAGAAAGCTGTTCTCTTCTACTTACAGGTATATTTGATTTCAGCATTTTCCTCCTGAATGCTTATGAACATTAAGGGGAAAAAAGCTAATCATATAAAACTTTTTCATGTACAATAACCAAAAGGATTCCAAAAATATTTATGACAGGAAGGGAGGGGGTAAAATGAGAATCATTATGACAACTACTCTATGATGAAAGAGCAAAGTATATACACTTGAATAAGGCATAAGTCAATAAATGGTATTGGGAAAACTGGACATTCACATGCAAAATAATGAAACTAGACCATTATTTTATACCACATATGAATATCAACTCAAAATAGATAAAAGACTTGGATGTAAGTCTTGAAACCATAAAATACATAGAAGAAAACATAGGAAAAACACTCCATGACATACACTTCAGAAACATCTTTGAAGACTCTTCTCAAGCAGCAAGAAAAACAAAGGAGAAAATTAATAGCTGGTTCTTCAAAAAGTTCTTATGAACATGACATATGACCCAGCAATTCCACTCCTACATGTCTACCCAAAGGATATAAAAACACTAATTCAAAACCTTAAACAACTGAAAATGAAACTACCATTCAACCCAGCAACCCCACTACTGGGAATCTACAAGGACACAAAAACACTCATCCATAAGGACACTATGTTCACATGTTTATTGCAGCACTATTTGCTATTTATTTAGCCAAGATATGGAAACAACCCAAATGTCCTAGATGTGGTATAACAATGCAATATTATGCACCAATCAAAGAAGACAAACTTATGTCATTTGCAGCAACATGGATGGAGCCTAGGAGGAGTCATGTTAATGAAAATAAGCCAGAAAAAAAAAAAAGAGAAATATAGGATGGTCTCACTTATTTGAGGGATATAGGAGAAACAAACGAATGCTTAAGAAAAACTGAAAACTGCCAACAGAATTAAAACATAGAACAAGAGGAGGGGAGGAGGCAGAGAACGGGGAGCAGGGGAGGCACGAAAGACTAAGATGGTGCATGGGTGGTAAGGTGATAGGATAGCATTGGAGTAGACAATGATGTAATATATATGTATATAGATATATAAGTGGAAACAATGAGAGCAAATAAAAAAATTTAAAAATGTTTGGTGAATAAGTCTCCCATTTTGGCACAGTTATGATAATCATTATTTCAAAGGCGCTTTTCAGTGTTTTTACTTATTTTGTGTCACCAATAATAATTATATAAATCCATCATCAGGGGAAAAAAACACTAATTCAAAAGTAAACCTGCACTCTTATGTTTATTATAGTACTATTTACAGTAGCCAAGATATGGAAATGCTTCCAATCAGATGAATGGATCGAGAAGATGTGGTATATACATGCAGTGGTATACTACTCAGTGATAAAAAGTAAACTTATGCCATTTGTGGCATCATGAATAGGGCTGGGAGAGATTATACTAAGCAAAATAAGTCTGGAGAAAGATAAATACCGGATGGTTTTACTTATGTGAAGAATATAAAGAAACCAAACAAAATGTCAGACAAAGACAAGCCTTGAAAGTTGACCATAGATATAAGATATCTAGGAGAAGAAAGCGAAGGAGAGAGGGAAGGATCAGAACAGGAAGGGGTAAGAGCACATTGGACTATAACTAAGGTTACAGAAAGGGGATAACAGAGGGGAAAAGGGGGTCCATAGGAGGACTACTGAGGTTTTGGTGGTGGGTGTGGTGAAATAACATATATTTGAAAAGGTATAAAGCTATATACTGTAAGTCAACAATACTTCAGCAAGTACAAATTAACAATAAAAAAAAAAAGAAAAATGCTTGACTGAATCATTTCTTTTTGACCACATTATTTCTTGATGGATGTTCATTTCTTTATATGAATTCTATGGTACAAAATTACATATCATATTATGTATGTATCAAACTATGTATGAACAAATTAAGGGTCCCCAGATGTAGATATCCGTTTACCTGTCCTGCCTTGGCAACGCTTAGAATTCTTCAGATTTCCACTCTCAACAATGACTTCTACTTCATACTGTCTTCCCGGTATGAGTCCCATACTGTTCACCACATAATGCGTTTCCTCCTTTCCCACTGTGGTGTTGAGAAGCACCAAAGACTCATTGAAGAGCAGGATACGGTACTGCTCCCAATCTCCAGCAGGGGGCGTCCAGCTCACCACCAGGGACCTCATGGACCCGTTGCTGTTTGCTTCCAGGTTCCCAACTTTCTCTGGAACTAAATGGAGAAATGACATCAAAAAGGAGATAATAGAAGCCAAAAAATAAGGACTTATTTTTCATGGGTAACAGTAGATGAGAGATCTAGTATCTGAAATTTAAAACACTTCTTTATTGATATTTGTGGGTGCCAAGAGAGTGTCTTGGCACTTGGCACTCCTTATTTTGGAGACATCTGAGTGAATACATAAACTAAAATCATTTCAGTGATTCATCAGCCATGCGATTTTCTTATAGCATCGTTAATAACAAAGTGATAGAAACACTGTTTTATTGATAGTGCACCAGCCCCAGAGACAATATTGATGTTGCTTCTAATAATGATGACATTGATGGATGTGGCATCTTTTGGAAGAGAAAGTCGCTGGATACTGTGTCTTTCTTTTCCAAATGAAAAGATTAATCATCTTGCAACACAGCACCAACCTTATTCCTTTTCTAAGGTGTCTCCATTAGACAGAGTGAATCATTGAGTCACTGGCTTGGCTTTTGTGGCTCTGGAAAACCTGACACCACCTCCTTGCATTTTTAACCTTTGCTGCTCCCAACAGCAATTTGCCCTCCTTTCCCACTCCCTGGAACACTGAGTTTTGGCTGCATAATATTCTGCAGAACTCCAGGTACTTCTGTATTTATTTATTTGCTTATAATATACCTCCCACCTCAAATGCCCTGTTCTCTCTTTCCTCTTCAGTTGCCAAGAGTTACACATTTCCTAGGTACCAGTTAAGGAAAGTTGCTCTAGTAAATCTTTCTGGCTCCTCAGAAAGAGAATTTGTTCTCTTTTCTTTAGAGCCATGTGGCTTTTACTTAGGATTTCAAAAGGAACAGAGAATGGACTGTAAAATTAGATGACCTGGTTAAAATTTCAGCTCCACCATTTACTAATTGGATGAGTAAGGGCAAATGAGTTGACCTCAGCAAGTTATCTATAAAATGATAACATCAGAACTTCTCTAGAGGTTTTGTGGTGGGATTTAAATGAAATAATGTTATAAAGTGTTTAGTCAGTGTCTAATATATGACAATATCAATATAATCACTACTATTAAAATGTACTAGTTTTATCTTTTATTTGCAAATTCTTCATTTGTGTGATTAATGTGTAATCTCCTTAACAGTAAGCACCAGTAAACTATGTTTTGATAACCACTTAAATAGTAAGATACTGAATATTTCAATATTCTAGGTTTTGCAGGCCACATATGAATTATGTTTCATTTTCCTTTTTTAACCCTTTAAAAATACAAACACTACTGTAGCTTAAAGGTATATGAAGACAGGCACAGTAGTTTATATATAAAAGGCACTGGTTAAATGTTTGGTGACATAAAGTAATGTAAGAAAAACACAATTAAGTGCTAAACTGGCTCTCAGTCTAAGAGAGTCATATTCATTAGTACCAGCGATTAATGCATTTATGCTACTTAAGCAGTGACACATGAAATAGCACAGAGCAGAGCCCATTAAGCAGATCATTCAGGAATTAATCCAACACATTTGCTTAAATAACTCAGAGAATGCATTTTCTCCTCTACTTTATTCTGCACATGGATCCTGAGCCATGGACATGCTCAGTTATGCAGGCAATTAACTCCCAGGGTAGGAAATAGTTTTCCTTTAAACTTATTTTGACTTATTCTAAGATAGATCAGAGTGACTTGGGCAAACAAGGGATATTCCAGAGTCCTAGACTCACCTGTTCTGGCCACCACCATCTTCTGAGCAGATAATTCACCAGAAAGAGAGCTGATGGTCATTTGATAAAGACGTCCTGGGATTAAATTTTTAAAGTGTGTTTCAGTCTCCTGGGCTGGTAATATTCTGGATTCTTTGATGGCTCCTTGATGAGATAAGGTAATGTTGTAGGAATCCACATTTCCAGAAGGTCTTTGCCATTTGACTTTCAGAGAGGTCGAAGTGCCATCGGGTATCACCTTTAGGTTTAAGACTCCCATAGGGGCTAATTTGGATAAAGTAGAAGAGAGAAAATAACAATGTTAGTTTGGGGGTCAAATTTTAGGCCCTAGAAGCCACAATCTCTGCTCAGAGGAAAACAGCACTTCATGAGACTAAGATAATTCTGCAAAAATCAAAGACTGCTGAGAGGAGAGAACAGGATCACAGTAGTGAGGATCTTGCCTCCTGATGCACACTAGGGCCCGAATCAATGGGACCCTCACAGCTACCTCTCCAAGCCAGGGGTCCTCACTGGCAGCTGAACCCTTCCTGGTTCTAAAATTCTTTAAGCTGAAAGCTCAAGGGGGTCTGTCATCTGCTTTATTTTTTTCTTGTCTTTATGTATTTCACACTAGAAAGAACCTCATCTATAGACTGATCAACTAATTGGCCATCACAAAATTCTGCGTGCTAAACATTCTTCATTTCTTATTTTAAATCATGATAAAGTTAAAGCTTAAAAGCTGTGTCATTAATTCATCAATGAGAAACAAGCGAGAGGCACCTTGGTGAATATCTTTTACCTTTTGCTGAGGCTCTTACCATGTAATTTTGGGCTAAAAATATAAGTCACTACAGGAGTGGGCTTAGCATACTGATTTTCCATTAATAAATGAGAAGTGCACATGATAGATGTGAATCTTAATATAGTTGATAGATTTTTGTTGGAAATGTCAACACATCTTTGATATGTGATATGAAAGGTATGTAAAAGTACATGTATCCCCAGCTATTTTTTCCACCAACTTATCATCCCAGAAGTTCTTCCCACAAGAGTAATTTCTTAAACACTATATATTTTTAGAGGTTTTCTTAAAATTAGGTATCTTACCATGAGAGGAGATTTATTAATACATTAGACCCACCAGAAGTATTAAAATCTATTGAAATGTAAGCTCCATGAAAGCAAACTCTTTTTTTGACAGTTATAACCATGTTGCTTAGTATATGGTTTAGACTTGAATGTATGCATGTATGAATTATTCATAAAATAATACAGATTAATTTATCAGGCTCTGCCAGGCTGTTGAGAATAGGCCTTGTAGTATTGGGTCTCAGCACATGTTCTGTTGGCTATAGGTGTTTGGAAGACAGAGCTTGCTTGGGAGATGGCTGTTTTGTAGGAGTAGCTCTTTGATTAGCACTGGGAAAGTAATCCTGGGTCGTGGGGGTGAAATCACAAAGGATACCTGTTTAAAAGAAGTAGAATTCTTACCAAAGAGATTCGCATACTAAGAAAGGAAGCTGAGACTTGATCAGAGACAAAATTTGCCTATTTCAAAATGTTGTCAAAGGAATAACTTTCTCTGAATAGAAAAGTTGACAAATTACATATTAAGAGCCTCTGACTGACACTTATAAACTTCAATTTGTTCAAATTATCATTATATAAATAAGTAAATATGTCTTATTTATAAAACATTTCCTCAAATTGAGCTTTATTCTTTTTCTTTTTTGGAGGCTAGGTCTTGCTATGTTGCCCAGGGAACTGCAGACTCTCATTGCCCGGGGTACCCCAGACTCAAGCGATCCCCAGCCTCAGTCTTCCAGGTAGCTGGGATTACAGGTGCATACCACCATGCCCAGCTATTTTTTTGAGACTATGTCTCACTATGTTGCCTCAGGGGTTCTCGAACCTGCGATTCAAGTGATTCCCAATCTCAGCTTCCCATCCTAGGCTTAGGATTAAAGCTGTGCGCCACAGTGGTTGGTTTGCACTTTATTCTTGTTCAAGGGGCTAAGGGAACTTACCTGTCCTGGCTAGTTTCCATCTGTAGTTTTGCAGCCCTGCAGCCTCAGTCACAATGGTGAGGTTATAGAGGTGGCCAGGCGTCAGTCCTTGGAATGTGTAGGAAGTAGCATATCTGTCCACAACCGTGCTATGAACTAAGACCCCTTTATCCATGAGCATCAGTTGGTACTTTTCCACATTCCCAAAGCCATGGGTCCAGGAAATCAGGAGAGAGTTAGCTTTTGCTAAAATACCAATATCTTTCACTGGGGATGGCACTAGTGGAATAAAATACAATTCTGAGTGTCATTTATAATTTTCTTATAGAAGACATAGACACATATAATTAGAAATCACACATTCATTTAATGCTCCTCTGTACATCTCACTTGTGTAATGAAAACTCTAATGTAATGTTCATTTACAGTAATGAAAACAGCACTCTAGAAATTTCACTAGAACCTGGGTTAATGCTCATTTCAAAGTCTACAGTCTAAAACTACATCATAATTTACTTGTCTATTTTCCTCACTTATGCAGTCTTTGCCAGTATGGCATAGCAGTAAGGTGAAATAGAGAATAGGAAATGGAAACAGAGATAAAAGGAGACAAAATGAGGGGAGGGAAAGTGAGAGGACAGACAGAATTTTATGGAAGGAAATGATCATGGGTCATCAGTGTCAGGATGTGTGGGTGCAAGAGTTGATGTAATTCTCACCAAGTCAAGGAACCAAAGGCTTGTTCTAAATATAGAAATAGTTAGGATACATCATGACTTGGTGTTAAGAGAAGATGTTGCAAAAATGGAAAAACATTTGAAAATGAGATTTTATGGTGAAATCTTAGACAATGAGGCAGAAAATACAATCACCTAAGATTTCAGTTAGAGAAAATTCCAGTTCCAGACAAATTTTCCAGCTGAAAAATTCCTTATTTTCAGCCCAGTCTTTCTACTATATCCAACATGATGTATCTGTCACTGTTGATTGATCTATCAATTCTCAATCATCTCTATCTATCTATCTATCTATCTATCTATCTATCTGTCTGTCTGTCTGTCTGTCTGTCTGTCTGTCTGTCTGTCTGTCTGTCTGTCTGTCTGTCTGTCTGTCTATCTATCTATCTATCTATCTATCTATCTATCTATCATCTATCTATCTCTCTCTCTCTCTCTCTCTCACTCTCTCTCTCTCTATCTATGTATCTCATCTATTTATCTGTCAATCATCTGGGGACATTTTCACTCCTGTTTGTTGAATACAATATAACTTCAAAAGGAGCAAAGACCATTAAATCCTCAACTACCTGTAAACAGGTCTTACCTGTTGATCCATTAATATAAATCGTAGAGGAATGTTTATCTCCAGAAAGAGTTGTGATGGCAATAGTATACTTATTACCAGGAGTGAGGTTAAAAAATATGTGTTCATTCCATGAAGTAGTTTCTTGCATTTGGATCTTTTGGTCATCATCAAACAACTGCACCTCATACGAAGTGACTTTTCCAGAAGAAGGTGTCCACCAAACATGCAAGCTGGTGGAAGTGGTATCCTCTTTACGTACTTCAAATACAGCAGGAGGTGAAGGATCTGCAAGGAAAAATATTCAAGAGTGAGAACAAGGCTTGGAGATTTTTGTAAATATATCTTGCTTTATACTCATTTTCCTTGAAAACTGAAAGGTCTGCTCCCCATGAAATAAATTGGCATTTTATTTCACTTCCAAATTTGCCATTTTATTTAAAGAAGGAACTCATGTAGCATCTAGTCATAGAAACACCTTTTTCTAATAAAACATTTTTAGATGACAGAAAAATAACCCTATGCTTAGAATTCCAAGTAAGGTTATATTTCCTTCAGTGTGCAATTTTAGGACATTTTTCAAACCCTGACTCATAACCAGGCTATGCTTAGAAATTGAAACTGCAACAAAAAATACAGATATTAAGATATTTGAAATTTGTACTAAATTTTTTCTTTATAAAGATTGCAGGCACAGGGCGTTAGTATATACAACACAGAATTATCTTCAGATACTAGAAAAATCACAAAAGATATGAATCTGATTATGAGTCTATGTTTGCCCCCCAAAACAAACTTTTGCCAATAACTGGGATTCCCTATATCCCTAGGTTTTTTCCTAAACCTGACTTACTAGATACTGGCTTACCGAAGAGCAGGTAAGCATGGGTCATCCCTGTACCTTTAATATCAACTCAATATCAACTCTTAAAACTGTGGGTCACTTGAGATGCTCCACATTTCAAGTGTTGAATATTCACTGTGGGACTTGAAATGGCATAAAAAGCATATCTCTGAGTTGGGAACTAAGTCAAAGTATTTGGTGAGCAGTCACTCTGAGGGACAGTGGGATTATCTAAGAAAGACTGTGTCTTGAAAGCTGTGAATAGAACCACTGAAAGATGCTTATATGTCAGTAGCTTGCAGACATTCTCTATGGTTCTTGGTCTAGGAAATAGAATCAGAATATTGAAGACTAAATTTCAAGAGGCAAGTCAGATGTTTTAATGGCATGGCTATGAAAACATCATATTTTTAATCTTCCTTTGATAAATTATATTTTATTCATGAACTAATTCCAAGAATTCTAGAATCTTTTTAGAATTGTATGCGTTTAAAAAGGAATCTACTGTGTGATTCACACTAATACAAGTAGGAGTGAATAATTTGATTCTATATTCAAAGGACAGTCACAGGTAGACAATCATGACACTACCTGAGTCACCTATAGACATTGTACAGAGGCTAAACACACAGATGATGAAACTGTTTATTTATGCTTTATGCTATGATGAATATGAGCAAAACAAATGGCAAAAATTAAATAAGCAACACACTATTTTATTAATAATGAATAATGATGTAAATATTAGCTGACAAATAAATTAAGGCAGTAGTGGTGATGAAAATCCAAAGCACAGGTGAGCCTGAAGAATGAGATTGTGTGGTCTATACCTGAGCACTGCACTGTGAGGACTCATTTTTTTAAAATTTATTTTTATTCTTTAAATCACAACCTTGGTAAATGGTTATTGGGATACCACCCCCTCCCTCTGACACACCCTCCATTCACTCAGACCCCTGTCTTTGTTGTTTGTTAATCTGTGTTAAGTTCATTAGTCTCTTTCTTTCCTGTGGCAGTGTCCTTTCACTGGGTGAGGGACTGTGTTCTTGGGACCAGGCGAACTATGCTGGTAGGTTTTCAGTCTTAACCTTGCGTTAAGCAGTCAGTCGATATTTATTTGTGATCTGTGCATGTTTTCTCATTGCTGGCTGTCTTTTCCGCTCCCTTCTCTGTGTTGTTTTGCTGCTTCTTTACCTCATAGCTCTGGTGTCTGGTTTAGGGGGCCTCACCCCCAGCCAGTGTCAGTGAAGATGTTTCTCTGGGGGTGTGAAGCAGGATATAAAGAATACTTTCTGACTTTAACTTTAAACACACATCTGCCTGCTTCTGCCAACTGAAACAGGGTGACCACAAAGGGACTTCACCCTATCAGGCACAGGCATCTGTGAGTGGGGATTGTAGGTCATCTCCTAATACTTAGTTCATAGCCTTGCGCAAGGCCATTGCCCCAACTCTGTGGCCTTCCTTTCCTGTGGGGTGGGGAGGGGCACCCTGCTCTCTTAGATGGCATCTCAGAAACAAGATTTTTGCTCCACCAGCCCTGGTGAGCACGTCGGTGTGGATTCGTGACATCTTGTCTCTGCGGTTGTTTTTCCAGTCCTGCATGCATTGGTTCTCTCAATGTGCCATCTCTTCTGTCCTGCTCAGATGTGTGGGCTGGATAGTTACTTGGTCCCTCACCCATTCTATGACGGTGTTTGTATTATTTGTGGTCTTCTTCTTCCTCCTAAAGATCAGCTGGAGTGAGAGTGAAATGGAAGGGACACCCTACAGCCCGCTCCCCCCCACCCCCCAGTGCACAGGTACCGCTGTAGGTGAGGGCAGGGCCCAGAAGGCTGGGCAGGCGCAGTCCCAAGCCCCCTTGGGGTAGGGGCTTGCCCGAACCCTGTCTCAGCCCTTCAGGCTGGCAGATGGCTGCCCCATGCAATCATCCATTGGTGGGCAGGTCTAAAAGCCCACCTGGACCCCCCTCCCAAACTCTCCTGCACAGGGGGCCTACCTAGGGTTCCTCACAGCCTTGACTCCCCACCGGCAGAGGGGCCGGATAGCTGGGTTCCCTGGGCGTGCAAGCAGCCATATGGCTGCTTGCTGGTGAGTGGGGCTTTGTGGGGACTCACTTGAAGAGTAGAGGTCCCAGAGTCTGATGATCTGGACTTGTGTATGGTCCCCCTACTTTGTAGCTACACATTTGTGGGCAATTCTTTAATGTTCCTGTGCTCCAGCTGTCTGGGATAGTCATGATATTTTGTCATTCACATAGACATGTACCAAATGGAAAGCATTGAGACCAGTGTCTGGCATATAGAAAATGTTTGATATTAACTATCATTATTGCTGTCATTATTATCATTTCTACTTCCACAATCAGGAGAAACATCTTTTCATAGAAGCTGGGAGATGTTAGGTGAAAGCATGGGTTCTGGATCTGAGGAGGCAAATTCAAATCTGGGCTTCCTCACATAGTTGTCATGACACTAAGCAAGCCATTTCACCTGTTTAAGCCATCATTTCCCAGCTGCTTGGGGAGTGTAATAATACATGACCAGATTTTTAAGAGGTAAAAAGACAGCGCATAGACATAGAATGGGTGTGTAGTAACAAGCTTTTTTGTATCTACTTGGTCATTAAGAAAACCATATTTATCTCTGAATCACTGACAAAATAAAATTAAAGTGAAATAAAGTTTTTTAAAGTCTATGCTAGTAGTGACCTTAATTTTTTTCTTTAAAAAAAAAGTTGATTAAAATTTTATCAAATTTATTCTTATGAATTAACTTTCTAGCCCTTGAGATATAATAAAAAGTTCCCAAGATGAGCCTCATTTATTGGTTCATGAAGAAAAATAGTTTTGGTTTTTTTTTTCATGGAAAAAGTATTTGAAATTTCTGTCCTACATAATAGTCATAATAAAAGCAAAGAACAGAATTTCCCCTCAAATAATGTGCTCTCGTTGCCTGGCAAAGACAAGGTACTCCATGGCAGTCTGAAAGTGAAGCTCAAGAAACACCCTGCCACACCATCTGAGATGATGCATTTTGCTAAAGTGTCATTTTAAGGACAAGGGTTTGAGGGACAAAAGGCATCAATATTGCCACCTACACTTAAAACCCAGTCAGATAAAGTTGAAAAAAAAAAAAAGATCAGTGGTCAGTATAATCTAAACATATATAATCTGCAAAATATGAGCTACAGAAAATGAATTTTAAGGTTGCGTGCCTCGAGGGTGAAGTTCAGAAACGTAGACTTTATCTAATCTTTCTGAGTCAGAAAACAAAACAGTCAATCCTTTGTACATCCGTTAGAACAAAGGAACAATGAGACTGGGAAGTGCCTGGGCTTGCTAGAACCTGCACTGGAAACAAACACTTACAACCCCATTTACGCTGTGATAAAGCCACTACTGGCAGTTGGCCACTATTGCTGTGCTTGCTGCAGAAGTTAAACAGCATTCAGACTTCTTTCCAATTCAAACCCAAGAAAATTCTGCTATGTATTTCAAAAAATTTAAATATTAAAAAGTTTTCAATATTTTATTAGAAACAAATTGGATGCTTCCATCATTAACATATATGTACTCTGGAGATTAAAATGATGTGAAATATATATATATAAATAAATTATTTAATAAAAATATATGTAAATTTCACATATATAGAAAATTATATGCATTATAAAGAGAGTGCTGAATCCTAATGACTAGGCCACCAGGGAGTGTTTCAATACTATTTGAAAATTTTCTTATAAACTAAGGTTACCTCAATAAAAAAAATATAAAGAAAATATTTACTATTTATTTGTAATCTACTGACCATGATGGCTGGATATAATCTGAAAACCTCACTTGACTTTCATAACGGACACTGATGGAGAGAGGCATTCATATATACCGTGTACATTTACAGCCTTTCTGGTTTTTTCCACCCATCACCCCTCAGTACACTGTTACCAGTGAAACATTACAAAATCTGAGTATTGTCAACAACCATGAATCATTAATATCAAAATTTATCGAGACATACATTTAAGACATCTTTATTTGTAGTTCTTAGTTCAGGCCAGATCTAGAATTCAGAATGTCAAATGCCAAGTTCTGCAGGATTCATCGGCTATGTTTCAGTGAACTTGCCAACATCAGGAAGCCTCACAATTTCATGACTGGAGTTAGTTTCAACTCATTTTTTTTTTTGCACATCAAGGAATAGATGAAGTTTAGCTAAATTCCTGAATAAAAGTGAATTCTTTCTTTAAAAAAACAATGTGTCTTAGCGAAAAGTGGGTTGTCTTCTGTACACAACACATACAAAAGCAAGTATATTTGCATAAAACATTTTTATATGACTTTTAAAAACATTATTATGCATTATGTAGGACTCTCCTATCTAAATATCCTCAACAAATGATGGCATTTATTTTGGAAATAAGTTCAATCTTACAAGAAGAGTTCAGTCAATCCACGGGTTGGTGTCAAAAGCCTCTGTTGAAGTCATAATAGTACTAACAACTATTTGTGTAGGATCTGAGAGCCCCTAATCTACTGCTCAGCTGAAGAGTCAGTAACATTCAGTGACTTTCTCACATCAAGCAGGTAAACAGTGAAGCCTCTAATACTTAGCTCCCACTTAGGTATGTTCCCTCCATCACACTTCAGTGTGAGCATTTCCCAGGGTGGAAAATGAGCCTTGTCTTTCTTGTAATAAGAACAAGAAAAAAAATCAACTAGGTGACTATAGAATACAATAAGCAAATTCATAGAATTTGTACTTCATGTGTACAAATGATATGTGTACAAATGATATTGATATCCATATTGATATGGATATTGTGGCACATTCAAAATGATTGATAACAATAATGATAGCTAAATCTAACTCTTTAGCCATAAAAATTACCTAGATTTAGAAAAATAATATTCCTCTTCCTTCCAATTTTATTTTGGGTAACCTTTACCTAGTGTCCACCATTTTCTATTCAGAACACTCCAAGAACTTTCTGAGTGTTATCCTTATTTCATCTTCCCTCTACTATTACTAAAGAACAAGCTCTGGGTATCTCTCACCTGTCTAAGAAGCCTCGTCCCTCTTGAGGTATCAGGAACTTCCGTGAGATGAAGTCAAAGTTTCTCCAAGGCTTTTATAGATGTCTCAAACTGTGTACCATCCCCACTTGGCAGACTCTTCTTTCATCTGACTCCAGGAAAGAGCTCTATCTTTATAGCAATTACAGATATTGGGAGACTATGCTAGTTTTAAAAGAGCGGAGCGACTAGGTTGCCAGAAGCTGCATTTGCGGAGTACTCCATAAAAAATGGCACCAAATGCCAGTAATTGGGAATTTTCTCATGGAAATCAAGAGAGGATGGGGGAAATTCAATACCTTCCACAATTCTTGGTGGAGGGTATTGAAAACAGGCAGAAGAAATAGATGGAAAAGGGATTGTTGACAACATCCAGTTAATTAACTATATTTATAGAGAGGTAATATCCTTTTACTTTGTAATTGTCGCTGTATCAACTTTCTGACTTACTTTCAAGATGATTACTTTGCATTTTGATTTATCACCTTGTACACTAGATACAAAGTTCAGACAGCAAGAAGCTTTCAAGGTTAATAACCTAGAAAGGGAAGTTAAAGCAATTTGGACCATCTTTGCATCACACAGCAGTACAGGATGCCACCTTATTTAGCCAGTCATCTTACTTGGTACTAGGTATGTACGTAGAGTCACTCAGATAGTTAAGACATGTGAAAAGAGTAAATGAAAAAAGATGAATTATGAGGAAGGTTGAATAGACCTGGGTGCAAATTCCAACTTAGCCCCCTGATGCTCACCTTCCTCCTCGGTAAAGTAAGACTAATAGTATCTGCTTTACAGAGCTATGTTAAGAGGTGGCAGAAATAAAGTGCAAAGCTCTGGCATTTGGTAGGTACTCACCAAATGGCAGCTGGTATAAGCATAGCTTCTGTTAAGACTAACGCCAGAGTCATTGCATATGAGGGTGATATGCATAAGCTGGGGTTGCAGAGGTGGGCTTCACAGAGGATGTGCAATTGATCAAGTCTGAAGGATAAGTAGGGCTGAAAATCAGAAGCGCATTGTAGGGTGAGAGGGCAGTGTAAGCTACTGCACCAAGTAGCTCATTTCTGGTGAGCACCGGAAAACCGAGTCAGCACTGATGGAGAATTCATCACCTTCCTCCCGGGCCTCCCTCGGCATCCCAGCCCTAATCTTTGATATTAATAGTTAAGGCTTCCCCACTATTATCTAAAGTTTTGTACAAATGTAGCATAAAGAGAAGTCTTTATGAACTCCACTTGCAATCAGATTACTGCAGAGGTACCTCTCTTATGTAGAAATCCATGACTATCTATCCTTTGATGCGTGCTTCCAAAGCTGGACATCTAACTATTATCTTTGTTAATATTAGGTATGAAAATATTGTGGTTTCATTAAAACAATAACCCTTATCTTTCCGAGACGCATATTGAAATATTTACAAATGAAATTTAATGATGACTTATGTTACATCATGATGTGGGTAGAGATAGAGATGAAACAAGATTGCTATCAATTGATAGTTGTGGAAGGTAGATGGTGAGTACATGGTAGTTCATTTTATTATTTACTTTTTTATGTGTCTGAATTTTCCCACTCAAAAGGAAGAAAAAATGCCTGAGCATCTTTTTGTTAGTTTTAGTTGCATATTTTATTTTGGGGGGAATATTTTCATCTTTACTTACATGCATTCACACACATAGAATGGTTTGATTTCTCACAGACATTAAAGATGCCTTTCTCTCATTCTGTCTAGGCAAATTAGACTTTCTATTTTTTGCTAACTGGTAGAGTGCAAAGCATATCAACAGAAGTCAAATCAAGAGAGGAAGCTTCTAAATCACATAGAAGGAGATCAATCAGAACTAGGGTGATTTATTCCATAGACAAAGCTCAACTTGAACTTAGAGTTCCTGAAATAGACTGCAGACTGCTGACTGCTAAACACTCAAGTCCATCACTGAAAGTGTAACACAATTGAAATTCAGTAGCTTCTTATAATTTCTTCACATAAAAACAAAATCACAATTCCACCCTTGCATAGGCTGAGTGTACATATATATAAAATATGTATAATATTACATATAATTTTATATATTATTATATATAATGTATATTATATTATATATAATATACTTCTCTTTAAAAGTTGACTTGAAAAGTAATAGCAAAAGTCCCACAGTAATTTGTAAGATCTAATACCAACTTAAAAATAATATCCCTTTAGCAGAATAGTGAAAAGAAATGGAATTGGAACCAATAAGCTAGAGCTCAAATTCTGGTTCTATTGTACATGAACTGTATGGATTTGTGAGAATACTTAGTTAACTTCTCAAATACCAATCTCATCTCCAAGCATAAAGCAGTAATAGTCAAATCTCTGCACATGTAGTCTGTGATAAAGCTATTCGAGGTTTTGTGTATGAACCAATTAAATGTCAACTCTATAGAGCAGGTATCATTTTTTATTATCATCCCCATCTATAGATTAGGAGACAGTCTTGCAGAGGTTAGTAGACTTGCCTAAGCAACTTGGCTAGTTAGTGATGGAGGTGAACTGCTTGCAGAACTCAACTATCATATAAGCTGCACCTTTATGATGCTCTCTCTACAGTGTTAGCCTGAAGATAATTAAGCATGACACGCATTTTATACTCATTACTAGTAAATTAGGTATGTGGAAGTGTCTTATGTAAGATAGAGGCACAAGAAAAATTTAAGAGTATTATATTCTTCCTGGGAAGGACAATAAATATTCCTATGTATTATTTATCTTATCTACATCCAGAGAAATGGTAACAAAATCCTAACACCAATGAGTAGTAGAAAACTATGTTCATAGCTTTTGAAACTTTTTCATAGCTTTAGTTTGCATAGATTTGTTTTTAATCTTTGTTTAAAATCAGATACCCTAAGCCCTGACCCTTCTAAACCCATTATAGATGAGACAGAAATCGAGAATATGTTTTTATTATGAGTTCTCTAAGAGAGTTTAAAGTAAGTAGCTTATAAATGTTATTAAGAAAGTATGGCCTATGTTGAAAGCCACATAAATGTCATAGGCTTAACTGTGTCCTTCTAAAATTCATATGCTCAACCCCTAAATGCTGATATTTCAGAATTCAACTGTGTTTTGAAATGGAGTCTTAAAGTGGTAATTAAGTTAAAACGAAGTTTTTAGGGTTGGTCCTGATCTAATATGCTTGATGTCTTTATGAGAAGAGGAGCACACAGACACCAAACAGTGGTGACAGTGTGAGGAAACAGGGTGAAGGCAGCCAGTTCTACATCAGAAGAAACCTATTGACTGTCTTAAACTTTGAGCCTGCAGACTTATGAGGAAATTAACCTCTGTATTTAAACCACACAGACTGAGGTATTTTGTTACAGAAGCCTTAGCAAATGAACAAAATAAGCAGCAATTTAAGTGGGAATAATTGTTGAAATGGTAAGTTGATGATGACAGCTCTAAAATATTTTCTTATTAAAGACAAAGGTATTAGTCAGATTAAAAGAGCTAAGATTTTTTTTCCTTTTGTTCGAGGCTGACTAATAAGTAGTTGAAATTAACTAACAAGAGGGCATATGCCACTAAGATAGTTTCCCTAGGTAGTTATTTACCACCAGGCAGTCTTCCCTGGGTATTGTAACTCAGTCATAACCAAATGAGAACAGACCATTATTATCAGTATATGTACACCCTCCCACTAAAATATTAAAATATTCCTTATTCCTCTCAGTCTATCTATCTATCTATCTATCTATCTATCTATCTATCTATCTATCTATCTATCTATCTATCTATCTATCTATCCATTCATCCATCATCTATCTATCCATCTCTCCATCTCTCCATCAATCTGGCATCCATCCATCTCTCCATCTCTCCATCTCTCCATTCATCCATCTCTCCATCCATCCATCCATCCATCCATCCATCCATCCATCCATCCATCCATCCATCATCTACTATTGATTTATCCATTCATTCATCTATCTATGTACTAAATCAATATTTATTTCTCACTTATATGAGGGATATAGGGAAAATCAAACAAATAAAAAATGAAAACAACCAATGGGACTGAACCATGGAATGAGAGAGGAGGAGGGGGAAGAAGGCAGGAGAGGTGAAGCGTACAAAAGATCAGGATAGTTATCAAATGTTAGTGAAGTGGGAAAGCCCCGGGATAAAATAAATAAATAAATAAATAAAATAAAACAACAACAACAACAAAAAACCACACACACACTTACCATATATCGGAAAAGAACAACAGGCCAAACAACCAACAACTAAACATCAACTTAACCAAACAACAATTT